>OMLM01020533.1:156689-180756 GCA_900302695.1 Helostoma temminkii | reverse complement strand
AATGATGATTTCTTTTATTAGGCAAAAAAGACAGTCCAAACCTGCCTGGACCTATGTGAGAAAGTAATTTCCTCCCCCTTACTAAATCATGAATGACCTGTGATTAGCCACATTTTTTGGAAAGCTGAGCTGAGCTGAATTTCACTTGCCACTTTTCATTTGCTGCTGAGCATGTAGCATACACTGGATTTATGTGAGCTTTTTTTTCTTACACAAGGCTGATGAAAACAGTAAGACTTAACTAAAATAGTATTGCAGAAAACTGAAATATATCATAGAGGCAGAATTGGGTGATGTTTTTTGCACCCATTTCACATTACGCATTTCACCTGTTTAATGGAAAAATGTGGATATTACAGATTTAAATGCATTTTCTTCTGATAAGCTGTAATTATATATTTTTTCTCTTACCAGCACTGTCTGACAAAATGAAGCATGCTGAATGATCTCAAAAAGCAACACATTGTGCCATGATCTAAAGAAATTCAAGAACAGATAAGAAACAAAATAATTCCTAAGTCTATATAGGGTCATTTCTAAGGCTTTTGACTCCAGTGAACAACTGTGAGAGCCATTATCCACTAATGGGGAAAACTTGAAACAGTGCTTAACCTTCCCAGGATTGGCCAGCCTACTAAAATTACTCAAAGAGCACAACAACGACTCATCCAGGAGGTCATAAAAGAATCCAGAACAACCTCTAAACAACTGCAGGCCTCACTTGCCTCAGTTAAAGACAGCATTCATGATTCAACAATAAGAAAGAGACTGTGCAAAAATGACATCCTTGGGAGAGTTTCAAGGCAAAAGCCACTGCTGACCACAAGCTCGTCTCACATTTGCCAAAAACCATCTTGATTATATCCAAGACTTTTGGACAAATTGATGAGGCAAAAGTTTAACTTTTTGGATGGTGTGCGTCTCGTTACATCTGGCATAAAACTAACACAGCATTTCATAAAAACAATATCATATCAACAGTAGTGTGATGGTCTGGGGCTGCTTTGCAGCTTTAGGACCTGGATGACTTGCCAAGTAAAAAAAATTATGGTTTTAGAGTGGCCTAAGTGGTCAAAGTCTGGCCTTAAATTTGATTGAGATTCTGTGGCATGTCCTTAAACAAGCTGTTCATGCTCAGAAACTTTCCAGTGTGACTTATTCTGGTTATCTTTGTGTAATATTAAAATTAGTTTGATGTTTTGGCAAATACTTTTTTACAGAACTGTACATATGGAAATCACCTACATTTTTTAAAGGTCCATTTGTGATGTTATAGATTAGATATCTTAAGAGATAATAGCGATAATACATATGTTTATAATACTTAATGATTCCCAACAGGGAAATTCACTTATTTTATAAAAATTGTTATATTGAATGTATTTAATAATATAAAATGTATTGATTTACAAATTGTATATCCATATCATGAATTTACCAAAAAAATATATAATGTATATCCATTTTAAATATCTTTAAACTCCCAGTTAACTGTGCTGCTCAGCAATGAGTGAAACTAATTTTATGCACAAGCTCTGACTATACAAATACAAACACATTTATAGTAGGATGCAATGTAAAACAACATAAAGAAAGTTTAAGCTTTCTGTCCTCATTCACTTTATCATCGGATGCTTTTGAGCATAGATACAATTTAAAAATCATGAAAGAAAACCTGATCTGTGCAGAAGAATGTCAGTCTCCTATAAACAAGCACTGCACAAACCTGCTCCCTGCTGGTTCTCAATTCTTGACAAACAAGGCCAGAACCTCCTAAGGAATTATCAAGACAGTCATTAAAAGGTCTGTGCACCAAACTGAGTAAGAACAAAACCATAAAATAAACCTATGAAATGCCACAGAATCTGTTATCAATTGTTGTTTAAATTAAAACAAATATTCTCTAGTGTACTGCTAATTTACTAATATGTTCAAGTAGTGTTTGTACTTCATTTATCATGGCAGGGCCATCAAAATCCTAACCACCCTGGAAAAAAGTGGTCCTGCCAAGCTGTGCTCAAAGCTATAGAAGCTAACATTTTGTCCACCCCCACTAGATCTCTCTGACAGAAATTAAGGATGGAAGAACAGCTTGTAGCAATTCACCGCTGTTGCCTGTCATGGTTTGTAAGCATCTACCTGTATTAACACTGCTGCAATTGATAAGAGTTGTTTCTTACCAAGTTGGAAATGATGGTATCAGTAACATTGGCTGAATCTCAAGTACAAGAACAAGAAAAATATAATTATGTTTTACTAAGCTTGTTATGATTAAATGGTCTGGGAAGTTCAATTGGAGTGAAATGTACTTGGGGGTTTTGGCCTTTACAAACGTACACTGTCTGAGTGTGTCTTCAGAGCACCCCGAGCAATAGTCTGGATTAGCTGACCTTTGCACGCCAGATAATTCCAATTTACTGCATCCTACATGACAAAACAAGACACACAAAATGCACTAATAGAGGTCAATTGTTGTGTATGAGAATGTTTGAGAGAGAGAGAAATTGAAGTGGAGGCAGATAGTGTTTACCAAGGCAGAGATAATAGATAAAGATTACAGAGTCTGCAGTGTGCCACTAGGTGATTAATTAATAATCAGATACATAAAAAAGTCAAACTTAAATTAGCAAACTTATGCCTTTAAAATTCCAGAATATATATAAAAAAAGAAGAATGTTAAATTTTCCAACCCACAGAGAAACAAACACGTTTTCTTTTTTTATATTTTTCCCAGCTCTTATGTTGCCGCAGCATTTATGTAATATCAGACATTGACTACTGACCAATAGAAGAACCAACTGGTGTGTTGGGCTTCACTAAATGTTTGGTTGTTCACTGTGTAAAGAACATATTTAAAGAAGAGATGAGTGTTTTTCAGCTTGCTGTTTTTCTTTCGTGCAACGGTACCAAACTGGTTCAGTCTCACCTCCTTCATAGCAAGCAACAACGATGTTGAAACCAAAAATGGGGCTAAAGGAAGACTGAAGATTGAGGTTGTATTTGACCATTGACCTTTAACAAAATGCCAAATACAACAAGTTTGAATATATATATAAAATTGGGATAAGGGCATTCATAGAGTTTTATTATCTTGTCATACAGCGAGATAAAGGTTGTCAAAAGTAATTTTTATATTCAACTTTCGCAGCCCCATTTAAAGTCTTTCGGTATTTGCTGGAATTGCATTGCTTAGTCACATCTCTGACACTTTAGACACGTTTCTATGTGGATTACAGTTTTGCATGTGTGGATTTGGTTTAGCAACACTGTGATCTGTCTGATGATTTACATTATAAATATTACATGCATTTAGTTTCTGGTCTGTATTTCTGCAATATTTTACCTATAAAGATGGGCCCACTAGAAAAAGTGTGGGAACCACTGGCATAGTTAGGACTTTTGCCTCGCAGCTTGAAGGAACTGGTTATAATGCACTGGTTGGCTGTGTGCCGGACTGTGTAGAGTTTGCATGTTCTCCCTGTTTTTACATGGGTTTCTTTGACAGGATAAGTGGTTAGGATAATGGATGGATGGATGAATCTCATGAGAATAGTTGGGGATCACTAGTTTATCCACAACATAGCGCATTAAGTAATTCTCTGTATTCCAAAGGGACAATCTGTATAATATTAAAACAATGCACCTTGTAGATTTTTTTTTGTTTGAAACTGTATTTTTTTTCTGAAGTTTTTTTTTTTTTCTGCTTAGATACGCATAAGCATGCATGTTATGAACAACACATTTTCACTTTTTGTATTAAGTAAATGTCATTGGAATTGGCTGTGAAATATTCAACAGAGTATTTTGTGCTAATTAGATTGTCCTGTGCTGTTGGCTTTATTTCAGCGACTTTAATAGAGATTGAAATGGTGATAATTGGGACAAACCCTTTTTTTTTTCTTCATCTTTTTCAGATGTAGACAGATTTGTAGCACTGTGTCCCTCAGGCTGGAAACATAAGCTTGATGACAGACGTCTTAATCAGATGTGAGGCAGTCAACAGAGGCATCTGATGATCTGAACTGTAATAAACCTAATTGACTTTTAGGTCCCCGTTTGACTCAAATATCTCATGGGTAATTGTTTGAGTGCTGTTATTTATGTCATACTGAAGTGACAGATGTGAGGGTTTTGTTTATCCTTCCTGATGATATCTAGGTTAACATGAGATCTAATTAACATTTCAAAGAACGGCCTTAAAAAGACTGATTGCTGTTAGTAATTATCCTGTGTTAGGTTTTACTGCATCCACTCATTGATGTACAGTATGTGTTCACACACTGTCTCAGATTTAAGTTTTATAGCATCAGGTAAAACATTTTCTCTGAATACTAAGCAAAGTAGCCTGTACATGTTACTGACCTCTGTCTGAATGGAGACAACTGTGAATGTGTGCTCTCAATCCTCTCCTGCAGCTTAACAGCACCTGTTAAGAGTTCATAAGTGTTCAGACGAAATAGAAATGCATCACCCAACCACATATTGGAAAAAGTGTATATATCATGCCTGTTCCAAATGGCTACACTCAATCGCAGGGCCAGTACCCTGCAGTCATAACCTCCTCCAGTATACATAAAACATTCCGCCTTGATCTCTCTTCATGAACTGTCTTATTCTGGTTTTTGTACACATGGTGTTAACAGCACACGCTTTGATGTTGCACTAGGTGTTACTTGGATGGTCACTGTAAATGCATTTACGATGTGGCATTCTGCTATGCACACGAAAACCAGAGGAAGTATTTCTATAAAGGATAAAATCGACAGTGTGAGAGAAAAAAAACACATAAGATTGTTTCAGTCATTTAGCGTTGTTTTTGTTCTTAATCGTTCGAGACCATGGATGTTTGTACCTTGGTTTCAGTCTTGGTTTCAGACCTAGACTCCATCACATGGTACATGCAGTACGATGTGTGAATGTAGCAAAATGTTTGCATCAATTTGTTTTCATTATTTTCTTCTCTTACACAGACAAGGTTGAGAACGGGGATGTGTACCAGAGAAGGAGAGGACCTAATTCGGGCAGCTCAGATGCACAGGAAACAGGAACAAAACAACAAGAAGTGGTTGAACAGTCAGGAAACAGCTGGCGACGAATTCTTCTCCTCATCCTTGCCATCACCATCCACAACATCCCAGGTGAGAACAAGGCCTGTCTACAGTATCTGACAAGGGAATTTGTCAGTGTCATGGTTAAGGTTTTGCCATAGAAATTCAATTGAATTCTCAGGAAGTCTACTCTGTCACTGCTGTTCAGGATAGGTGAAGGTTAACTTGCAAAGAAAGAATCTGTTTGTTGTCCGTTAGCCGTTAGCCTGATCAACCGAGGTTGGAGGTGTCATATGTACATCACCAACAGTGGCAGTAAGAGCAAACCTCACTCCAGCATCCTTCCTTAAGTGTGCTTTAAATCATGTTTACATGTAGAGAAGGAACAGAGACCTTGATTATGGTCATAAAGTAAACATGTCATTTAAGTCTAAATAACTAAGAAGCCTTTGTCTCAGAACCTTATGTCTTTGTGTCTATTCTTGAGCTTGCACTGAAGTAGACTGCCATGTAATTTTCATTTATGGTCTCATCAATGGTCCCCAGTGGATTAATCCTTTTTTACTAACCCCTGAGTTTTCCTGTAATGAAGTTATATATCAGGAAAATCAGCCAAATATTGAAAACCGCCTCCAACTGCTACACACCGGCACATGTACATGGCTACAGTTGCTATGGAATAATGAGACTCATGATCAACAGCACTGAAGAAAGTGCAGCAATCACATAGCTATAACAAGCTAAATAGAATTCACTACCAAGCAGCCATGTTAGTTTGAGTTGCAATCAGGTGTATTGATACTCAATACAGATTTATGTTTGTTTGTCCGAGGCAGAGAACAGAAGGGTTAATGATAAGGTGGCAGTCAAATATGTGTAGGTAACAAACAATAGATTGTTGGGTTTAGAAAAACTCTCCTGGTCCTAAGTTCCAAAGGCCAACAGTAGAGGTATTCTGCCACATTTTGCACTTTGTACCACCTCAGGTTGTTTTGTATTGAGTCCAGGCTCAGGTGCACCGAATATGAGCAAATGTACATTTCTTTCTTACTTAAGAAAAGATGAATATGGACAGTTAACAATTCTGTGGGACCAGGAGTGTTACATGAAAAAGTTAAAGGCACTCTGTTCCATGTAAATGTAGACATACTCCAAGTGGACCTCCTTTTTTAAAATATTTTCCTGTTTGGTATAATCCAGCCGCAGAACGGTTTGGTCAGAATCTCCACCTCGCTGACGTAATCTGTGGAGCTCTGGCCAATCACCATCCACCACAGCCTCTGCAAAATTTCAGCCAGAGCAGAAACAAAGGTCTGCATGGTTTGTCAGCCTGAAAATGACAGATGCCTTCTCAGCACACCAAAATATTAGACCTTTAACATATACCAGCAGGACCAAGTTTTTTTGATCGTTACAGGCTTCTTCAGTGATGACTTACTGTGGCCAGACATCAAATGCGTATAACGACATCAAATACCGAATATGCATCCTCTATTGCTGGTTGCCACAATTGAATGAGTAATAACTCAAGACAATTAATCAATCAGTCAGTCTCAAGGTGATGACCAAACATGTTCATTTTTGTTGCACATATTGTCTGTTGCAGGTGAATATATGTCCAACAGAACTAATATTAATTATTAATTCTTATTAATATTATAACTTATTAAACATTTCACTCATAATAGTTTAAGCACATTAGATACCTTTACTAGTTATGTTAGCTAGCTCTGTGGATGAAGCCTCTATAGCTATAGCGCCCATTTGCTTAGAAAGTAACCTCAACTGAAGATAAATAAAATTACACCTTAAAGCTATAGTGTGCAAAGGCGAACATTCTGGGATTTTAGTCTCAGTAGAGTTCTTTCATTTGACCACAGTAGTTGTCTTCACTTTTTTACTGTCAGTAGCAGCTGGTGTAAGATAAAACGTCAAGTTAGAGTCATTACTCCTTTGATTCTGGCACCCAGCAGCACAGCAAGGCAGTATTTTTGGTAAATGATGTATGCTGAAGTGAACGTGTTTGTCTCCAGTTTTCCTTTGCTTTGCCTCCAGCTAACACCATGATGTGAAACAGGCTGTAAAAGGGTCTATTCTGTCAATTCTAAGAAGTGAATTAGACTGATAACCTGTCAATCTTAAATCTAAGATGAAGCCCAGAGAGTAGTAAGATGTTTTTTTCTGTCAGTTATAAAACAACAGCTCCAAATGAAACTTTTGAACAATTAAATAAAGAAGACACAATTCATGGGAAAAACATTAGGGAAGCAATTAACAGTTATGGTTGACTTTACTGGGAACTGGCTGTAACAGCACTGACACAATTAACACTTGTTTAGTTAGAACATCACACATTCAGAGTTGAATGTGGTTTCAAGACTATAGGGACTTTTTGAGAAGTGTTGTCAGTGTGGGCCTACAAAAGCCTCTCAGACTGCCTATGTTAAATTAGCAACTCTTAGCAAATCATGATTTGCTGCCCTCTGTTTTGTCTTTTTTTCACTAAAGTATAGCTTCAAAATACATTCTCACCTGTGCTGTTTAATCCCTGTGGTGAATTGTAGGGTGCTTTATAATATGCCTTGTATAAAAGTGTTTTACAATTGCTTTGCTTCACAGTAGACTTTGAATGCGACAAGCATTTGTAATAAATCATACCCTTAGTGCAAAACATGAAGTCACAGTCCAACCTGTAGAGTAACCTTCAGTGCTTATAACTTATAAATGCAATGTGTAGTACAAATGCTTACTTTAACCTTGTCCTAAAGCACTGCAACATAATTATAAATTGGTAAAAAGAAAAAGAAATACACACAAATTGCTTTGTTGTATTCTGTTTATGCTCTGCTGCACTCTGAGTAACGTAAAATTACAATAAATAAAACAACTCCAAAGCTTACTCCTTTAATAATTAAAAGTCTCTGTACATTCATATTAGTGCATTACTGCTTAATTTAATTAACTGGATGAATGAATAAATCAGTATTGAAGCTTATGGTAATTTTTCAGTCTAATCAGTTTCTTCCATAAATAATTAAATTTGTCTAATGAATGCAATTAGGTTTAAATAATATTCAATAGTCAAACAATGATTTTTAGTACATAAAATTAATGTGGAATAATTCTTTATTTCTAAATACAAAGCTTCACGAGTTACATGAACCACTATAATTTTAAAGCCCTTCACTGTTGCACGTTATTTAGCTCTGGTTAGGATGACAATAACATTCCTATACAACTAAACTACAGCCTTGATTACGTTTTTGTAGCGAACGTAATCATTATGTTGTCATCAACCTATTTTGTGAATGAATGGAACGGAGATGGTTGGGGTGTATAATGTGCAGGACTGACACTCCGCATACCCAAGATCAAGACTGGAGTCCCGGTGAGGTTAGGTTTAGCCACGAAAAATACTTTGGCTAGAGTTAGAGACAGATCATGTTTGTGTTGTCGTGACCACAGACCAGGATAGTAAACCTACACAGCCTGATAGGAGTTTTGATGGGAAACTGCTAACAGCACCACCCCTAAAGGTAAAGGGGATTACTGCCCAATGATCAGACAAGACACAACAGACCCAGATGACCTCATGTCCAGTATAAGGCAGGCAGACCCACCTTACGACCGACTCTTCTCTTCTCTAGACCTCTCTCTAAGGGAGCCCCGGCTGAAGACGGGGACACGTCCCCAGGCACTGCCCACGACGGGTCAGCTGCTGACGGCTGGACTGTGTTTTCATTTTTTTTTTCCTTATAATTTTCTTCTTTTATGTACACCTTTTCCCCTTTTGTTCCTATCCAGAGGTTGGATCAGCTGATTTTGACCCCAGATCATTAATCAGCTGTGAAACTCATCAGGAGCAGGACCGGACATTTTTTCTCTTCTTCGTACAACTCATGAACAGTAAGAGGCAAAACTTGCCTCTAGATAATGGATAGAGGTTGCTGTATAGCCCAACCACACTACCAAGTAGAGTTAACATTTGTTGATAGCTTAATTTCTATCTTGTGGGTGTTGTGATACTGCGTAGCTGAAAATCCTCTGTTCCTGTTTGCTTTCTTTTTTCCTCTGCCATTTCCTCTCCAACTTGTGTGGATCGAGCTGCACATCTTGATGTGCGCTGGTTGGTTGTTGGCCCCTGGAAACAGGGTGGTGCCCTGTTATAAAAGTTAGTTATTAAAATAATTATTATTATCAATTATTGTGAATGATTGATAATAATTCCACTAATAACCTAAGTTAAGTTATACTCTGCATAATTCCAACAAAAATGGTGCCCTTTGTTTGACGTATGTTCTCCAACATAATTGGTGCCCCGTGTGAGGCCTATGTCGCCAACAGTGTTAAAATTGTTATGCAGACACTGTTACATTTTTTGCTAATACCAAGCCCACAGTCTTTCCCTGACCCTAGCCCAGCGCTGTGTGTCTGAATCAAACCATAAAACCCGTTAATAAAGTTGGAGTTATATATCAGCACTCTGAACTGCAATATTGGATATTTTAGTATAAGACAAAAAAGGATGTTGTCAAAAATATGTTGCCTGTGGACATTTAATTGATATGTAAAATATCGACGTATTTGCAACTTTTCATTTACGTTAATTGTGAACATATGATTATTATGTTGACAAAAAAAAGGCCTTGATGTCTGTTGTCAAATGTCTTGCAGACTATTTATTCTGTGTGATAACGTGATAAAATGAACAAATCCACCAAATGTGTCATGGGAGCAGTTCAAATCTATAGCAGCATAACTAAGAGAAGGTTCAGAGTCACCTGAACCAGCTCTAACTATACGCTTTATTAAAAAGGAATGTTTTAAGCCTAGTCTTAGAAGTAGAGATGGTGTCTGTTTCCTGAACCAGAACTGGGAGCTGGTTCCCCAAGAGAGGAGCTTGATAGCTAAAGGCTCTGCCTCCCATTCTACATTCGGAAACTCTGGGAACCACAAGTAAACCTGCAGTCTGAGAGCAAAGTGTTTTGCTGAGATGATATGGTACTATGAGGTCTTCAAGATATGAAGGGGATTGATTGTTAAGCGCTTAATAAGTGAGGAGAAGAATTTTAAATTCTATCCTAGATTTTACAGGGATCCAATGGAGGAAAGCTTATGTAGGAGAAATATAATCTCTCTTACTAATTCATTTGCAGCATTTTGGATCAGCTGAAGGCTTTTTAATGAGTTACTGCCACATCCTATTAGTAGGGAATTACAGTAGTCCAGCCCAAAAGGAACAAATGCATGGACTGGAAACCTTCATTAGTTATTCCTGTGGTCACATAATTGCTTTGCAAGGATTTTAGAAATAAGGGACAGATTGGATATGGGCCTATAGTTGGCTAAAATTCCAGATTTAAGAGTTGCTTATTAAGTAAGGGTTTAACTCCAGCACGTTTAAAGGCCTGTGGTACATAGCCTGTTAGTAAAGATGAGTTGATCTGATCTAACATGGACATGCTGATTAAAGATAACAATTTTTGAGCAGTCTAGATGGGATGGGGT
Source organism: Helostoma temminkii (assembly GCA_900302695.1). Taxonomy (NCBI): domain Eukaryota; kingdom Metazoa; phylum Chordata; class Actinopteri; order Anabantiformes; family Helostomatidae; genus Helostoma; species Helostoma temminkii. The sequence continues at coordinate 170,200 of OMLM01020533.1, read as the reverse complement.
CTAAGAGACAGGTTGATCTTTGAATGAGTTAATGAGTGAGATTAACTCAGCATCATTTACAGGGAGGAAGCGGTCTTAGAAAAATTCAGGTCTTATAAAGAAATCTAGAGCATTGTATATCCAAGTCCATCTATTCTAGTTGCAGGGTTGATCTGATCAATTGTTTCTCTAATGATGAAGACTTTGTTTGTAAAGAAATTCATAAAGTCATTGCTACTGAGAGTTAAGTGCTACAGTGCTGAAAAGGAACTTAAGGTTTTTTTTATTTTTTGTATTAATGAAAAATAATATGTGTATCTTGCCTTATGAAGGGCTTTTAACCCTATAAGGCCAATGGTATCATATTTGATACACAAACATCTTTTAATTAAATAATTATCATAGACTTCTGATGTATCAAATGTAATACATCAAAAATCTTACATTTAGAAATAATTTCTTAAAATTTTCTTTATGTTTTTCAACAAAGTGTGCAATACACACTCCAGTTAAAAAAATAAGATGTTGTGGCTATTATTTGTTGGACTGGGCTTTAAAGGGTTAAATATATTATTAAACTATCTTTCCAGACTAATAAAGATTCATCTAAATTACTGGAACGCCATCTCCTTTCCAGCTTTCGCGTTGTCTGCTTTAAGCTACGGATTTGTGAATTTTATGGTGGAGATATCCTCTATTCTTCTTTTTCAGACGGACAATGGTATTAAGTACTGTACGCAGTGAAACTGCAGCATTATCTACAAGATAATCCACTTGTAATGGAGTAAAATTTAGAAAGCTGCTCTCCTCTGTGTTGGTACATGGCACAGAAGTAATAGATTATGGAATCATATCCCTGAATTTTGTAACAGCTTTTTCAGAAAGACATCTACTGTAGCAAAATTTCTTTCTCTGTGCTGTGAAGTCTGTTATAGTAAATTCAAATGTTATAAAAAATGGTCAGATAAAAGAGGGTTTGGGGAAATACTGTTAAATGTTCGATTCCAATGCCATAAGTCAAAACGAGGTTGAGAGTGTGATTAAGACAGTGAGTGGGTTTATTTGCATTTTGGGTGAAACCAATTAGATTCAAAAGAAGTGTTTATACAGTTACTGTCAACGTCTACATGGACGTTTAAGTCACCCACTATAATTACTTTATCTGTATTAACAAAATCAACAAATCAACAAAATCGGATAGAAAGTCAGAAAATTCAGTTAAAAACTCAAGCAAAAGACTTTCAAATAAGCGATAATTATGTTTAGGTCTAGGGTTGATTAATAAACCTGAGTGGTTTATTGCTGCTACTCCTTCACCGCGACCTGTGCTTCTAGGAACATGATAGTTAATATGACTTGATTGACTTGATTGGGTTGACTCATTTAGACTAACATATTCATCCTGCTACAGCCAGGTTTCTGTAAGACAGAACAAATCAGTTTGTTGGTCACTTATCAGGCCATTTAATAACAAATATTTATATGAGAAAAATCTAATATTTAATAGTCCACATTTTATTATGTTTTTATTTTGTTCAATAAGAGGAGTGGTATTTCTTTTTTTCTTTTTTATTAAGTTTTATTATGATTAAAAAGATGAATGTTCCCCATTTCAGTATTAATTTGATAATAGTTACACCCAACACTGGCTAATTGTGTTGGAAATTACGCACGTTTTTTACTCCACTGCATTCACCTCTGTGATTAAATGTTGAAATACATAATGCATCATGAGTAGTGCATTGAGCAATTGAAACTATTTATTCACACCAAATAGCAGCCCTCATAATTAAATAAAAAATGTAGTTAAAGTTGTTGAGAGTCTGTGTCAGACTTGATTAATTTCCATTTAATTTGTGAAAAACAGCAACATTATTGTAATAGTGTAGAATTTTTATTTGCTCAAGGGAGTGTGGATAAAAAGTAAATTAGGGACATTTGTAGTGTGTAGGCGGCTGTATGACCTGTTAGCACTCCTCTAAACCTGAAACTGAATCTGAAAAGGCCAGTCCATTAATGAATACTACCATTTATTCACTGTTTATCTGTCATAAATGTAAAGTATACATGGAAAATGTGCTTCTATAAACATCAAACACTGCTCATGTGTACTGCAACACACTGTCACACACTTACAGAACCACACATTTGTAGGTGGAGATACTACATACCCACAGAGCTTATGAGACTGTTAATGAAACAGACCTCCCACAGCCTCAGCTCCGAACCAGCAAAACAAAATTAACTGATCACGTAACTCATTAAGTCGTGATTCACAACTACAAGTATCTCAGGTGTAAATCTCCATCTATTTTTTAAACAAAAGAGAAGATTAAATTGTTCTCATTGTCTTTGTTGTGTTCAGTAATTATGTGTTTTAAACAGTTAATTATTTAGTGTTTTTTTTTCTTCAAATTCCAGTTGGTTTCATGATAAAAATAATCTCAAATAATCACTCCTTGACAGAACAGAGTTGTTGTTATTTCCAATATAATCACTGAAGTTTTTCTTATACTTAATTTGGAAATACACACACACAAAGCAACATAAAAATTACAAGTGACAAATGTACTCTCAGTGGTCGTCTTAATCCTGCCATACAATGGAAAGCTTTCACCTTTTCCATTTAGAAAAAGTCATCTGGTATTAAACATACATTTCCTGTTCTCATGACAACAGTACACATTTCCAGTCAGTTTCATGATAGAAATAATCTAAAATAATAACCCCCGACAGAACAGAGTTGTTGTTATATGTACCATTATAAGCTCTGAAGTCTTTATTATACTTAATTTGGAAATACACATACACAAAGCAACATAAAAATTACAAGTGACAAATGTACTCTCAGTGGTCTTCCCGCCTTATAATGAAAAGCATTCACCTTTTCCATTTAGAAAAAGTCATCTAGTATTAAACATACATTTCCTGTTCTCATGACAACAGTGCACATGACATCCATGACAGATGTCCTTGCTGTGTAACCGTGGTTGCTGTCATGTTGAAGTAGTTGACTTGCCCACGGCCATTTCCAACCATGATGTGTACCTGGTCATGTACATCTGTCAGAGGCATGGAGGGTTGTAGACTCTTTGATGCAAACGATAGTGTATAATGTTGTTGTTTCTTCCTGGAAAAGGTTTGTAATGTCATACATAAACCCACAGCTCTTTCCACTGCATTTTAATTTAATTTGGCTTTCTTAATGTGCTTTTATCAGTACCCAAGCCACGCTTCGGCTGCACTCACTTGGGAATAGACAGATTTGTAAGAGCAGGACAATAGCTTATCATTTCTCCATCCATCCCTACAGGGTGAGCCGGATCTTTGAGAAAAGAGTGTTTAAAGAGGGTCTTATGGGCAGACGCGTTATTATCTCATATGGGAAGAGACCTGTGGAAAACTGTTCCCTTTCTCTTCACAACAGGGATGTTTCACAGTGTAGACACTTTATATTTATATGACATTTTAGTAACAGTTACAGAGCAGTAATTGAGTCCATCTATGAAGTGGACCCCTCGCTGTATTGTACAATGGAGCAGTATTAGTTGAAAATGGAATACCACGAGCTTTAGTCTGCCAATCTGCTATGCTCTGCACATTTCACACAAGTTCAAACATCCTGCCATTCAGCCCTTGATAGAAAATATGGTGGACTGAAGGACTGACTTTAAGAAATATAGATTTATCAGGGCTAAATGAAAAATATATACACCATGTGGTCTGGGCCTATGTATACAGTGTGTAATAGACTCTGCTCATTCTGTGGTGCAGCTAGGGCTCTTTGAAGATATAAAACTTTATTGGGATGTGACAGAAGAAGAGCAATTTCCTTTCAGGTGTTGTGACAGTGAAGCATATATATATATGCTTCACTGTATATATATATATACATATATATATATATATATATGTAGACCTTGCAAATTTCTAGTGGACAAGCTGTGTGTACCTTGAAATGTGTTCTACACTCCAGGTGTTGGTTCTGTCAGAAGCTCAGAAATAGGAAACCAGACACTCTCACAATCTAAACAAATTTACTCAGGGCCTGCAGAGAAGATTTTTTGATTTACTTGACCCAGAGTTAACAAGAAATGAAAGCTGTACACCATCGACCTCGACCTCTATTGCTGAAATGTCCTGTGGATAAAGTGTTTGGTGCTTGGAACAAGCGCATGTCATCACTTCACCTTTGCTGTCTGTTTGTTCATTGTCTCCTTGGATGTGCCCTGTTTCCTCGTCATTCCATGTTTGCTGTTGTCACCATGGGGTGTGAACCTGCATATTATTATGTGGGTTTGCACCCTGGGATACCAGAATTGAAACAACTCAGTGGTTGTTCCTGTTTTTGTTTAGATCTATTCTCTGTCTTACCTCCCTTGCCCCCTCCTTGTGGAGCTGCAGATTGTGGCTTACGTTCTTGTATTATCAACAAAAACGCTTTCGCTCAGAACATTTGAGCTTTTCAGACGTTTTTCCTTCTTTCTCTGTCTTTGTTGAAGGCTGCATACTGCAGTGCATACTGCAGTGCATACTGTGTGCTTACGCAAGATCATGATGAGAATTCAAAACAAAACACTCACTAAATATTTTTCTGGTATTGGAAGAGTTCGTCCTATCTCCATGTCATGAAGACCTGTCCTATTATGATAAAGTAGACTGTTCCATTCAACATGTGGAGCCACATAACACAGTGTGCAGTTGCTACTGTGGTATTCTTCTTGTAGAAGAAAACGTAGATTTAGGTAGGTTATCTTATGTAGCATATTATGGTTTTAACCATTTTATATTGCTCAAAGGACAATACACCTTTAATTATTTCTAGATAGAGGGCCTATGGGTGCATGGTTATGTGAAAAATGTAGTACCCTCGTTTTAGAATAAAAGATCAAATAAAATGCTTGCTCCATTAGTGGTCAAGTCAAAATAACATCAATTGATGCCGAAGGTAAAATTGCTTTAAAGTCTGCAACACCGCTACACCCTCTGTCCTTAGGCCAGAGACCTCCAGCTGGAGGCTGAACATGTCTTTATGATCGACCATAAAAACAGACCCCTGATTTTGTGGTTCAGCAAACAGAGCAGTACCATAATCCAGTTTGATACAGATGTATGCATTCATCCACTTTATTAATTAGAAACAAGCAGATGAAATAATAAATAACATTTACTGTACTACTTTTTGAAGAATAAAGCATGACCTTTACAGCTTCTTTAAAGTATGTCTTACTAAATAATCATGTAGTCTTATACCAGCTATAAACAGAGGTTCTTGCTTTTAGTCTCTTCTCCCTGTGATAACCCTATTTTGTCATTCAGTCTGATGAAAGAGGCCTATTTTACAAACAAATCTTTGTTGTTTGCTTTAATGCCGATATTGAGCAGTTGTTTGTTTTTTGTATTGTGGGAAAAAAAAGCCACGTAGTTAGTGATTTTTCCCTAGAGAGTGTTAAGTGCACTTATTTTTTGACACCGCTCTATCCCAGAGGGAATAGAGGTCCCCACCCTGGCACTGTTGTTAACATCTCTCTTCAACTTGAGCAACAAAAACAGCAGCTGCATAACAACATACACCGAACTTCAGAGAGGCTTTGAATGCTCCATGACGCTGCTGAGACAGAGCCATGACATGAGTTTGGGTATGGTCTGTCAAACTGTACAGGAAATTGATCATCACAGTCTCTTTCTACCATTATGATTGATACCTGTTAGTGTGATGGATGGAGCAAGGTCACTGACAGCTACTTCTAGCAGTTGGTCCAGTAAAAGAAGAGAGAAACAGGATTAGTAAACTGGAAGTGAGGAATTTTCAGAAGTGAGGGGAGTTTATTGCTTATAATTATTAAACTAAAAATACTTGAAATTATGCCAACTGTTTTTTTTTTCATTGTTGTTATTTAAAGACTAAAGTTGAAAAAAATGCATTGAATAATAACTTAGGTGACAGCAGTGATGAATCATTCTAGTTGCTTTCATCATTTTTGTACTGTTGATCATATAAAAGAAGCAATCTAACACATCACCTTAGACTCTGAGACGGTCTCATTATCATTTTGTTGTTTTAGGGATAAAACGAGGATAAAAGGATAAAACAAAAATATAACCTGCATATAAATAGATCATTTGAAAGAGTCGCTAGTTAAATCCTCAAACCACACTGAAGGACACAAACAAGCCTGAAGCAAATAGCATGATAGCATTTGTAGGTCATGGGTGTCCAGAATCAACAAATGAACAAAGACTGGTTCCCAAGAGAAGTGAGGTAAAATAAACACTTGATCAGTACAGCAGTCATATATTGTTTAGTCTTCTCATTCTAAAAGTAACACTCTTCTCACTCATTGTTGTCATAATTAAAGTCACTTCTTTGCCATCAGTTGCACCAGTATTAAGTTTCATCATTAAAAATTTATACCCTGTGCAGATATTTTGAATTGGATGCTTATGTGTAAGGTGGAGGATTTTCAGTCCTGTCTCTTAAAAGTACACTTCTACACTGCTAAACTGCAATCACAAATAGTTAGGGAATGTTACTTCTACTGGAATATTATGGATTCTATTAATAAGAAGGTACAGTTAAAATGTTAAATTATTAACCCCTGTTATCATATCAAACAAAACACTTGATGTTGCCGTAATGTTCCTGTGTCCAGGAATTCGATTTTGGTTTATCAGACCAAAGGAAATACTTTCCAAAACTCCCCATGTTTCAACTATTCACTGGCAAACTCCAGTCTGGATCTGATGTACCATCACCTCCAATGGAGGTTTTCTTGGATGATGACCTTAAAGCTTTTCATGATGAAGCCCTGATGAAAGTGTCTTCATCAGTTCAGTCTTTGTGCTTTGCAATGACGCAACATACACCTGTTCTAGACACTGTGAAATGCTTGGAAATGGCAGTAAAGCCTTCACTTTAAGATGAGCATCCACTATCTTCTCTCTGAGTTTCAAACTGACTTCTTTACTTTTTGACACATTGAAATTACTTACCAAGCTACATTCCAAGCTTTTAAGAGTAGTCCATAGTAAGCAAGTGCAACTAGGCCTGTTTATTGGAGTCTCTTAATTTAAGGTCAGTGGTGATTGATTCCTCAGGTTTGGTTTGAAAGCAATTAAACAACAACTTTGGTTATGGTCTTCTTCATGGATTTTTTCCTCTCAATAAAGAATGAATATAGTACTATATAATTTAAGGTTTCAAGCACAGACCTGAAATTGATGTAATTGAAGGCCGTCTACTCTTCTTTGAGAATACTATACAGTCATTGAGATTTAAATGAATTTTACATCAGATTTTCTGTTAGGACCAAGGCAGAAACACTCATTGTATGATTCCTTTATGCAGATGTCTTCTGGAGTCATTTAAATTCCTTTAGATGTAGTATTGCAGGGGATATAGTCATCAACCAATTTGTATTTCATGGTATTTCACGATAATGTCACTTTCTGGTCCCTGGAAGGACTTGGTTCAAAGAAACATCTCACCACTAAAAAAATAAATGTAAAACCTCACATCTCTGCAGGGAGAGTGGGCTCAGAGAGAGTTCAGTAATTGCAGGCTTAGTGGAAAAGGAGTGTGCAGATGGGTGAAAAGATTAAAAGAAAGTGTGATGAAAAAAAGTGGCTGCTGTGACAATGGGCTGTCAGCAGTATCGCCATACACGCTTAAAAGAGCATGAATAAGACCAGCCACTGTGGATGCACAGAAGTGCATACAGGCAGATAAAACACACAGAGAGAGACTTTAAGTCATTTTACCTGAAACCAGTTGCAGTTTCCTTTAGTTAGTGAGAAAGTTAGGAAAAAAGACATATACAGGTGATAGTGTAAAGCTTCTGAAGACTCACACTCCAACATGCATTACGATGGCAATGCTAACACATATAGGTGCAGCAGGTGCAGGTAATATAGTTTATGTTCATGATCCTTTAGCATGATAACATTTGTTGGTTGGCACAATTAGCAAATCTGGTGCTGCCTGGTTCAGTCACCCCACAGCAGTGTCCACTACTAATTCATCTACAGCTGCCTTGGCTTAGTTTTAATAGCTGCAGTTAAAGCCAGGAATGTGCAGGTTTAGTTTTGTTCAATGTTTTGCGGATCCACGACAATTCATTTTCAGAGCCAATAGACTGAAACACGAGTCTGGTGAGGAAAACCTGACAGGTGTCTGGGCGTTTAATGCTACCTTACAAACCTGGAGCAAACACTTCCAGCTCAGTGGACTTACAAAACTGTAACAAACCCCCAGCTAACATTTTAAGCTGTGTAGCAGAACTATAACTGAGCAGCTGTCAGAAAACCTTTATTCTTGATCCAAAAGAGCAGAGCATACTTATTTAAGTTTACTTATTAATGCATTAGCTTTTTTGTCACATTCTGATGTGAAGGAAGGAAGGTATCTATAGTATCTATGCCAGAGAATGTATGGTTAGAGCAGACGTCAGTATTTGACACACTGGGTGGCCTGATTTCGAGTCTTATTCTACAGCTCCTTTGATTCCCAAAAGCTGCATATTGTAGCTTTAAGTGTGTGAGTCAGTTTTCTTGCTGAATTATTCAATGTGACCCAACTCACTTTTCATTGTGTCCTTTGAATCATAAAGTTTTAAGAAATGTAGCCTTGCAGAAGCTGTGCCGAACACCAAAGACTAAAAACTCTCTGAGTTCATGATTTATTCAGATGTGTCAGTTTCTACGGGTCCCGTGTCATTTCAGACAGAGGAGACCAGACTGCATTGTTATCAGAGGTAATGGCAGATGTGAGATTATGATGAAGTGGCTCTTGAAGTCTGCACCTGCAGAGACATCAGGATACTGATCTCTTACCTTTGTGTTTATGCTCCACTCTTTGCCCCATCTTTCTCTTTCTGACTTTATAGCATCTGTGTCACAAGAATGTACAGCAGCGCAGTGAAGGGTTTGGAAAAGATCGGCCATTCTTCCATAAGAGAGCAGACAGTTAATCCGAGGCCATAAAATCACAGACTTGGCTCCTTACGCTCTATCCCAAAGCCTACAGCTATCACACAAGTAGCTGTTCGAGGCTGTAAAATAGCTTTCAAACAGTGAGTGGCAGGTGTTATCATCACGGTTTTTACCAGTGTACAGTAATAGTGATGAAAAGGGCGGCAGGCAACAACAGCAATCAGGAGAAAGAGAGCAGGTGCCACTCTGTGTATGGATGCTGCCAATCGAGTGGCTCCATTTGAAACTAAACCGGCAGAAAGCATTATTCTCTCATAGCCAGAGGGTCACACTGCCAGGCAGCAGCAGCCGTAGACTCTAAGAGACCACTCAGATTAGCTTTTATGCAAATGTTTCCTTATCTGTCTACAGCCGAACAAGACTCACCACAGAAAGTGCACTGTTAACATCAGTTTCTAAGTTAGAAAGCTAATTAGCTGCAAATTAAACAGCGTGTTAACTTACCTGCAAATGTCACTTTTCAGTTGTGATGCTGGTGTGCTCCTATTTCAACAACACACTGCCTGAACCATGAGTGCAGGCTACAGCACAGGTTTGTTTTTCCTGGTCTGTCATTCGCCTGCCAACTGCTGTCAATCAAACATGAGACAGAACTGAGGCATTTAAATTTCAGTTGTGAAAATGTTAAAAAATGTATTTTAAAAAAACACGTTGACATTAATGCTGACTTTAAAAACAACTGAACACAGCACGCTTTCAGATATTCGGTTGTCTACAGCTCGCTGCGTGATATTAGCCACCACAGGAGTGGCTGGAGGAAAATTAAACAGCGCTTGATTTTAATGGTATCTGAACATACCAGATAAACTATATGGCTCCAGTGGACAAACACATTGAGGAACATCTGCTCCAGAGTTACATTTTATTGGTGATCCAGTGAAGGTTTACATTGTCACTGAGAGAGCAGTAAATGCAGTGCATGGAAAAGGATGGCTTGGGAGAAACTTTTAAACTTTGGTTATGTGCCAAACTTTAATTCTCCCTGGCTGAATGATGTCAGCTCCACAAAACACACAACACACTGCTTTTCTGACCACGACACAAGATCCGGTCTTAGACGAGTGGTAACTATCTCCTGAGGGGTTATGGGCTGTCGTAAACCAATTCCCTTTAGTCGACCTGCATCTTATTACTCACCACAAACATGAACAAACCATCTCTCGGCTTCCGCTTCCTCCCCGTTCAGACTCTCGGCGCTGCACCCCACATTCTTATTCCACTTAATTCTGACAACTTCAACTACGTTTCTTTCCTTGGGTTTAACTCCGCAGCTGTGTGTTAGTGATAATTAATAGATATGTTATGATGTGTGTTCACTCTGACAAGCTATTGTTTCAAGTTAGAAAGCCACAGCAGCATAATAATAGGATTGAACTAAACTTAACATATATTCTCTGGTCAGAAAAGTGTTTGTTTAATGGTGGAAGTGCTTCGACTGTTTTGGGATTTAGGTCTCAGCTAGTGACTAAACCACTCTAGTATCACAGCTCCTTGATGTTTGTTCTGCTCTGGGGAAAAACACGAGGAAATTAACATGTTTTAGCATCGTAAGAGCCTTGGCTGTAAATGGCATGACGGGACGTGACTGCTTGTTATCTTTTGAAGTAGGCACAGTATTATTCCTCTGCAGCCTGTAGATCTACACACGCACACAGACATACTCATGCTTAGTTCTTACAGACACTGTGATTTTCACTTTCAGCCTGAGTGGCACAGTGTATAGTTAAAGTATGCATGCGAGGTGTAATAAAGGAGACAAATGGAAGATCAGAAGAGAGGGATGCTGTTCAGGCTGTACAAAGCATGTAAAGAGGGAACAGAGGCGAGCTCTGTACACTGGTCACAACATTAGAGATCCATCTTAGTGCAGTACTTTAAGTATATTTGCCACCACTGCAGAGAAACAAAGAGCCAGTCTCTGACATTGACTCTCTCGCCTGTGTACATGCAGTTGTAGGGGATAAAGCCTCAGTAGCAGGTTTTATCAGGAGAAAACCTGAGTACTGAAGGTAAGACAAAAGAACACATAGCATGCCTTTGACTGGAGATCCCCACAGATTGGCGCTGCAAGTAGACCACAGTGTTCTGTTTGAAAAAACAGACCAAAGCCCTCTGAGCTTCATGAAGCAGATATCAATTGATTCCAGGCACGTACAGAAGTTTTTTTTTTCAGTCTTCTTTAAGCTCTTCTGATATCTTTTTCTTCACTTTACTTTCTTGTCTTGTTTTAAAGAACTCAAAGCTGCGGAGGTCATGGGTCACTTGTTTGTGTTTTATCTGCAGAGGGCCTGGCTGTGGGGGTTGGATTCGGAGCCATTGGGAAGACTTCAACTGCTACTTTTGAAAGCGCCAGGTAAGGCTGGTATGAAGGCAAACGCACACATACAGCACACGTTCATTTATCTGTCTTATGCGCTGCTGACACCCATTGGTTGTTTTCTGGTACTGCAGTGAGCACACGCATTTCTTAGGCAGGAACAACATCGCTTTATAAGTTATATTGTAGCTCCTGGCTTAAAAACTCCCCAGCTAAATCCTTCAGTTGAAGTTACTTCTTCAGAGATAAAGTTCTGACTATATTTAAACCTAAACACAAGATACTCGTCAGCCATTAATCATCATTATGTTTGGTTGCTGCTACCAAATCCAGCCACAAATTCTCTAAAAATCCAAAAACACTAACTTCCCCCTGTCTGAGTAGTAATAGAACGATTTATGAGTTTTACCAGTGGAGAAAGTTCGGTTTAAAGGTCACTTTGACTGCAGAAGGTTTGACGGTGTATTTATCATGACATTGCCACTGTAGGTTACACAGTGTATATCTTTTAATGTCTGTTTTATGATATAGAACCGGTGCAGATTCACCTTTCTGCACATGTGTTCAATAACTCCATACTTTTCTGAGCACTGATTAAGTTTTTCCCTCAATTTTTAGATACACTTACTTTTAACTACACATTCATGTGCACATCTTGACTTTCTGTTTTGCTCCTTGAGGGAACCAGGTGTGCGCATCTTTAGAAATTAATATCCCATATATGACGGGACATAGCAGTTGTCTGCTGATATGTTGTGTCTAGTGACATTTAGTGGTTACACCATGGAATTGCAGTGAGAAGTGGGTTTCCTGAGCAGGAAATTCCTGAATGGGAATTGCAAGTTTGAAAAATGTATGCTCTGTATCAGCTCTATCTGAAACAGGTGACGCCAGAGTCTCCCTCAAGCTTAAAATGATTAGTTGCACATGCTCCCTGTTGGTCGCCACCAACAATTAACTCTCAACTATTCTATGGATATCCATACATTTTCTTTCTGCCTATGCTATAGCTTGTGTTTAGTGCTAGCAAAATGTTAGCATGCGTTTTTGCTTAACTAAGGTGGTGAACATGATAAACATTACTTCTGTTTGTCATATTATGCAGCACTTTCACTAAATCTTAACCTTAATACTACCATTTTAGTGTTAGCACACTGATGTTGCATTTTGGTGAAACCTTGGCCTCACACAGCTCCTCGACTGGCTGCAGATTCTTCCTCTTGTATTCCTCTTCATCAGGTCAAATGTCATTCTTTAGATTTCTGGTTTGAGCGACAGGCTGCTGGACGTCCAGAGTCAAGAGGAGGCCAGTTGTTAATATTTATTATCAGAAAATGTGGCCTGGCTGCTGATTTTTTGTTTTTGTTCCTTCAGAAATTTGGCCATCGGTATTGGCATTCAGAATTTCCCAGAAGGCCTGGCAGTGAGCCTGCCGCTGCGGGGTTCAGGGGTCTCAACGTGGACAGCCTTCTGGTAGGAAAGGACACATGTCAGTCATTAAAAAAACACCTAGCGAAAGCTTGGGCTCAGCACAATACAGATAATTTAAATAAAAAATGCTTCTTCTCAGGTACGGCCAGCTCAGTGGGATGGTAGAGCCTGTTGCTGGGTTACTCGGTGCCCTCGCTGTGGTTTTCGCAGAACCTTTATTGCCATATGCGTTGGCATTCGCTGCCGGAGCCATGGTCTACGTGGTTGTAGATGACATCATACCTGAGGCTCAAGTGAGGTAAGAAGGAAGGAGGCATTAAACAGCAAAGGTGTCCTCTCGTTCTTTCACCTCACACTTTTCCCATGTTTTCTTCCTTCACATTGGTTTCCCCAGTGGGAACGGGAAGCTGGCATCCTGGACCGCCATCCTTGGCTTTGTAGTGATGATGTCATTAGATGTGGGCCTGGGCTGATGTTTCCATAAGGACGGCACCGTGTCACCAGGACCCTAATGAACCGTCATGAGAGTGGAGCTGACCTCATAATGGGACCAAATGAAGTGTTTTATTCTTAAACACTGTTTGTCTATTTAATTTGAATTGTCGCTACTTGAAATTCATTAATCTGAAATACAGACCTATTTTGTAAAACTCATTGTAAAGATGACTGTGCTTCATTAGAATACATTTACTTTTTTTTTTCACAAATAATCAGATGCAAAAGTTTAATGAATATGTTTATTCTTTTTTGATGATGGTAATACTTGAAGTGTGGTGTTTGGTTTGGTAGTGTA
>OMLM01020533.1:125910-156669 GCA_900302695.1 Helostoma temminkii | reverse complement strand
TAATGTATAGCTTTCCAATGAATGATTAGTTTTTGCTTTCTCCATTTTGATTCTTGCTGTGTAATTGTCATTGCACAAAGCAAAGCACAATGTCTTATGAAATTTTTAAGGTAACTAGCTAATGAGCTATTTAGTATTCTTCTGGACATTTGTTCACTTTGTTGCACAATCATAACCTTTATAAGGATCACTTACAGTTTTGTTAACTTATTCAAATAATACACTTCCACACTGGGACATCCTCAATAGCACATGCTAAGCAAGTGTGATGCTGTCTAGGGCACAGTTTCCTGCCATCTACAGGTCAGCATGAATCACTTGCTGTAGCCTGTGTCTCAGTTTTTAAATGCTGACTTTATATGTGAAGTATTTATATAATTAAACAACCAAGTGATTCTCACCATTCTTTAGGTTATGTTTTAAGGCGCTCTGTATGTTCATCCATCCATCTGGCTTATCTGCTGAGACATAATACTATTGTATCTTGCTAATATAATACTATGTTTTCCATCCACATGATATACAGGCGGAATACACTGAAGTCATTTATGGTGCCCAGAGAATGACTCATAACTATTGTAGTGATCACCCAACATTCTCTCTGGCATCAACATATATTATATACATTATAAATATGTATAAAATATAACTGAAGCAAATTTTCAGTTTGTCCAATATTTAGATTTATAATGAAATACCTGCTAAATTAGTGGCATTCCTAGCATCTTAAGCTATATGTTATTTAATGTCTATCAGTAAGCAGATGCTAACATGCTTAATATTTCACAGTATTATATCTTTTCAACATCCCCACTGTTAGTGTATTAAAGTCAGTTTTATTATTAAAGCAACAAATACCAACAAAAATCATCTTATTTTACACAGTGAGGCAAAGACCTTAGAGAGTTATAGAGAGAAACCCAACAAATCCCCGTGACTGGGAAACAGTGATGGGGGAAAACTAGCTTCTGCCTACCTTTGTGCTACTTGTGTGAAGTAGTAATTTACAGTGGTTAGGGTTAGGATTAGAGCTAGGAAATCTGATTTTGCAGGACTTTGTTCTGCAATGCCTGCACAGACGGGGCAGTTACAACTGGTAGTTAGCATCGTCCCAATTAGCACGTTAGCATGGTTTAGCTTCACAAAAATGAAACAATGACTTTATTTTTGCTTAATTTTATCTTGTCAACCGCTCACACCAGATTGAATTTGCTTTTCAACTGAGATTCTGTTGAACAAAAATATTTTGTGTTCAACTAACACAACTTAGTCTTGTCAAGATAACATTAAGTCCTGGTTTCATTTGTTTCTGTCAAGTGCTACTTAACAGCCATGCTACGCTGCTACACTCTCTTACTCCACAACTTGGAGAACAAAATAACTCAATCATTTTGCTACAAATGAAATATTTCAATAAAAGGGTTTGTTTACAAGACCATATACTTCGAATCACACGTAATTTATGTTTTAATATTAACTGATTTTTCAACTCTCAAAAATTCTTCTGAACAGCCCAGCTAGTATAACTGTTGAACATTTTATAATTCATAGGTAGAGATGGGGTTAATAAGTGCAGGAAAAACCTTTGTGTTTTATAATTTTGTCATAACACGTGAATCTGCTGTATCTGGTGGTTGTAACACGTTTATGCACTTTTTGTTAATTCTAAGAATAAAAGCTACATGAGGAGATTCTTATACACACTTTGACACTGAGCAACTTTATACACCTGACCCTGATCTATCTGAGGGAAGACTTTTTAATTTTTCACAGGACACAGCTGTTTTGAAACTAACTAGTGATGAACATGTGACCCAACACTCAAACTCAAAACAAACACTTCTTTCATAGAGGTTCTTCAGTAGCTAAGTATTAATAATAAAACACAGTTAAACGCAACACATTCACACATTTATTCACTTGACTTAATAATCAAACAGTCATCAGCACACAGATAGGCAGAAAAATGACAAAGACAGTTCACAGCTTGCAAATTAAGAAAACGCCTGCTGAAATAAAAATGGATTTAACCAACATGCTTAGCTACAGAACAGTGACAGGGACTGGCTTATACTGCAGAAAGTTAATGAGACTTGTTGGCATTTCCAGCTGATCGATACAGTGCATCTTGTTGATTTTCTTTAGGTATCTTCTGACAGCGAGTCGGCACTGTGAAGTCAAGGCCTTTGGATTTCCTGGATACAACAAGGGAATAAAAAAACAATATTAAAAAATTCAATTTATTTCATTTTCCTCACTTTCTTTTATGTAACAAGACCTGTCTGGGATTGCATTGTCATTTATGTGACTGCGGCAATAACATCTTTAACACATGTAACACTCAATGGTGGTAATGTAGGAATTTCCCTAAAATCCTAGTCCATTTAAACGGATTACAGGAAAACCAGGGGTTCCCCTTAATGACTTAATTTACTTGCAGACGCCTGCTTTTAATCAACTAGTAAGTACGCCTTGGCCAAAGTTTTCAACCTGGCTGTGAGGTACCATCGTGAGGTTACAGAACTGAAACGAATCACGGATAATGAATCATTTCCACACCTCTTTCCCGCAGAAGCAGCTCCACGGCCTCGTTCTGCTTTGTCGACTTCTCAATGATCAGAGTGGGGAGGTAGACGTTCGCGCCAAAGTCGATGAGGAGCTGGATGTACTCCACGCCACAACCGTGCCTGAGGCACATCTCCAGCACCGTTTTGGGCTGCTTGATGGAACTCAGCAGTTTAGCATCTGTGCAGTTGTAATCCGGATCTGCCCCGTAGAGGAGCAGCAGTTTGAAACACTCCATGTGTCCGTAAACAGCAGCCAGGTAAAGCGGCCCGCTCGACACCCTGGAGCTGGTCCAGAGCAAGACTTTAGAGCGGGAGTTGACCTCGGCGCCATGTTTAAGCAGTTCCTTTAATATCTCTACATCGCCCTCTCGAGCAGCAGTGAGGACAGGGGAGCAGTTATTGGAAGTGTTCCCGTTGGGATTGGCGCCTGCTCTCAGGAGTGCTAGGACACAGTCAAGGTATTTCCCACGAACAGCTGCAAAGAGAGGCGTCTGAGCCTTCACGTCAACACAGTCGACCAGGGCACCATGGGCTAGCAGGACGTGCAGACAGCCGAGGTGGCCTCTAGACACCGCAGCATGCAGAGGCGTGCCCGCAATGCCCCAGCCACCTCTGCAGTTGATGACCTTCTTGTAGATTTCTTGGCAAAGCATCTCATCAACAAGACTGTCATTGTTTTGTAAAACAGCTTGTCTGAGCTGGGAGATTTCACAGCTGTTTTCTTCTTCTTGAGCTGTCCTTAAATGGAGCATAGAACCTGCTGGAAAAGGTGGATGATAACAGAAAAAATGAACCAGACACACAATATACTGTATTTTTGACAAAGATTGAACTTCTCCTCATTTTATACTGAAGACTAAAAAGCTGCTAGAACTTAATGTGTAACCATTTAATGTCATATAATATATGTAAACGTTAAAGCTTATTTGGTCAGCTGCACACTTTTTCTTATTCCACCAAACTCCTATTAAAATATTTGCGAATTTAAAGTTTCAAAGCCTACGGTCTTAACCACACGTAAGCTTAATAACAACCCCTGCATAATTATAAATAAATAGGATCTTCTGTTAACATCGGCGTATAAATAATCAATAACAGGTCATATGACTGAATGAAATCTTAGTTTAAAAGCCCTTACCACCGCATTAGAAGGACTTCGTTGTCGTGAAGGAGTAATGTGGGAATAACTTAATAAAACGTATTAAACTGCGTGTGGGTGTAGTGAATGAAAACTGTTATTCATCAACAGAAACCTTTGCTATTTACACTCCTTTCCGCATTTATGTCACAGTAACGTCACGTATCGTACCCTACAGCAGGAACCAGCTAAAACAACCTCTGCATCCAAATCTACTGCAGATATCACGCTGTCATTCTCACGTTTAACAGCTTTCAGATAGATTGCAGCAACATAAAAAAGCAACGATGTTATATTTTCTAAATTTGATATCAGCCTACCTAGAATATTTCACTGCCAGCTGCTTTCCTCATCTTCCCGTTCCTTCTTCTTCGTCTTATTAGTGGGGTTGGCCAACTTTAGTCTCTTATCTCAATGCTGCCACCTACTGTTTCTAAATGCTATGACAAAATAGAGATTTTGGCACAGTTGTTCTGTTCCATTAAAAAGACATAGAATATTTCAGTTATCAAAATATTCATCAAATGAAAATCAGTTATTGATGTTTAAAGCTATGACTGTTCCTCCAGTGTCATACAATTACAGTTTAGGTCTGTAAACAAAATGTTAATTTTATATAAAGAGAATGCACCACAATGCACCACATTTAGCCACAACCATATTTCTACCTGCAGCCTTTAAATCTCAACAAAGAATGGATTGTCATGACATATGTTCTTGTTGCTCCCTTACAATAACTAGTTTAATAAAGCCTCAACCCAATACTTAAAGTGGAATGCAGTACAAAGAAAACATATCAAATGTTTAAACTGAGATAATGTACTATTTTAAGAAAAAATAAGGTAATTTTGAACATGTCTCTAAAAAGTTGGAACAGGGCCATGTTTACCACCTGGACTCCACAAAGTCATGGTAATAATGGAGGTTACTAATCCCCATTGGGGGAAATTTGCATTTTGGACAGACTACCCCTTTGAGGCACCAAGGGTACAGGGGTCTAGACACTTTGTGTGAACCAGGAGTTGAACCACCAACCTTGGGCTTTCAAAGATGACTGCTCTACCTTCTGAGCTACTGTCACCCCCAAAGACAAATGGAACCCTTATAGACCTCTAAGAGGACCAGGAATTGAACCTGCAAACTCTCAAGTTGAAAGACAGCTGCCCTACCAATTGAGCTACATGCTGCTTTGTGAGATAGATCATTAACTTTTTGTGAACTGTGTTTACAGACAGTAATTTTTACAAGTATCCCCGAGCCCCAATCATGCCTGTTTTTAATGCAGTGCTGTCTGAGGGCCTGGAGATCATCCAATATCAATTTCTCCAGATTCTTTTGTTGATATTATGAACTGTAGATGATGATACATTCAACGTTTTTGCAATTTTATGTCGAGGAACATGATTCAGAATTTGTTTGACAATTTGTTAATTGTAGTAATTTATCTGTTCACAGAATGGTGAACCATCTTTACTTCTGAGAAAATCTGACTCTCATGTTACTGACCTGCTGCTCATTAACCTAATTAGTTTCAAAATGTACCACTTACTCTTCCAGCCTTGTGTTGTCTCTGTCCCACAGTTTTTAATGTGTTGCTGCCATCAATAATGGTACATTTTCTCAATTAAATATTTGATATGTTCTCTATGTTCTATTGTGAACAGCTATGGGGTTTATGAGATTTCCAAATAATTGCATTCTGTTTTCATGTATATGTTACACAGCCTCCCAACTTTTTTAGAGAAAAAGTTTAGTTTAGTCTGTAAAGTAAGTGAAGAGTGAAGGTCCTCTGTCTACGTCCACGGTCTCACTTATGCTCTTGCTCTTCTAAAGTTTTGCTGGAAGTGCTGCTTCAGTGAGAGGAGAAGTTCTACCTTACAAAGATAAATACAATCGTATCCATAGCAACGGACTGACTGTCCTCAGCTATGGCTGCCTTATCATCACCTTAACCATTATCTGTTCCCTCTCCAGGCAACACAGATGGCATCCAGTCTTTTAAAACTGGCTCTGTGTTTTTTTTTGCATGTACGTCAGAGCTTTTGTTTGGTTTGTGATGAGGACAATGGGATGTGAGCACAACCCAGAGGAAAGAACGTCTTACTGAAAAGGTTTTGACATCCTAAAACGAGATACTGATCCATCTAAATTCCAATAACAAGTGGAGAGCAACTATTTACATCCAAACACTATTTTAGATTAGAGAATCTAATCTCTGTGACTTGTTCTGTCAGGATCTTTAGCTGAATCCTGCCTGAGTCAGTCTGACTGCTTCTATTGAGAGCCAGGGGTTTTACAACATGATAATGAGTGGAGCTGGGCTCCTCTGTCCTCTCTGCTCTATAGTTGTTGCCGAGAGACAAAGTAGAAGTCACCCAGGCGCTCACAGAGAGAGTGGAGAGGCCTTTACAACTGGAGCACCACCATAACTCATAGTGTGTTTGCAGGACAAGGGGAGGGGGTGTTAGTGGAGCAGAGTGTGTAAAAAAACACAAAGCTGGGTTGAAGATGCAGGAATGAAAAGTAGACTAAATGCTTTACTTGTACAAGAACGCTGAAGATGAGGAGAAGAGCTTGTGGCGGTGAAGATGAGAACACACATGTTTCATGCAGTGATCAGAGCGTATTGATTCTGTGTTTGTTCCTGTAGGGATCATTTATTTACACTGAGGACAGTATGATTACATCTGCAACATGACACAAACACTCTGGATTCTCTGTGTGCTGCTGGTCCCTGCAGCTGGAGGTGAGATGATACATTTTTATTTCGAAATTAAAATGTGACATTTCTTTTATTTTGTTTAGATAGTTCAGAGCCAGACACCTTAGCTTGTAGACGTGAATACAAATTATTTCTACTCCCTTTGTGAAATACAACACATCACTGCCGTTTTTCCATGTGCATCCAGTTTATACTTTTTATTTCTTCTCATCAGATTATTTTTATTTAAAATCTTTTGTTTTTGTTTTGTTCTCCAACAGTCAAAGATGTGTGTGTGTATTTGTTATAGTCCTACATTCTGATTATATTTCCTGAACACTACATGTATATGTGAGCCCACAAACAGCTGAGGAAGTCAAAGAAAGTCACTTTTGCTTGTTCAGCACATCTGTCACTGAGTCCTGCTCAGTTACTAAACTGACAATGGATATCACAAAGTGGCAGTTTGGCTAATTTACAGATTTTGTGGCTGATATTTGATTTGAACAAGCAACTTGTGTAGAAAAATCACTTATCCGAGATGGTTTCAGCTCAGTTTTCCAGTTTTTTCTCCAGAGGACATTCCTTGTCCCAAAGGTGCTCGGATCCACCTGTCCAGCCTGCGATGTTACTGGCTTTTTGAGGTGACATCGTCATGGTCTGGTGCCCAGGATACATGCAGAGAGATTTGGGGAGGAGATCTGGCGTCTGCCGACAGCCTGGAGTTGCAAAACTTCATCCACTACTCCTTTCCAGTGTGAGTAACATGAACAGTAGTCTGTATTACAGTTTATTTTTTATACCTTTCACCTATATACACTTTTCCCATTTGTTTCTGTGTTCAGGAAAACTACTGTGTGGGTATGGTTGAGATTGGGGAAAGAAGGGTCTGTCCAGGCTGGGGTTGTGGAGCCAAGTCCTGCATGGTGGGCTGGAAGCAGTGAAAAGGCTGAAGGGTGCAGTCAGATGGCCTTGGGGACATTGGGGCAGTGGAGGAGAGCACAATGTGCTGGACAATACTGGTTCCTCTGTGAAAAACAACTAACTGGTACGAGTCTTGTTTCACTGTAGTGCAGGTTACACACACACACACACACACACACAGTAATTACTAATAGTGGACGTCACTACATAACACCTCTTAATGCTTTTATGACTGTCATGTCATGAAATGATTATGATCTATTCCTCTTCATGCAGAAGTTTTACCGCCTATGGATAATTACCTGACAGGACTGGTTGTAATGACTGGCATGTATGCTCAGACTCAGATACACCCCCTCCTTAGTGTCCCAGATATTGGACAACACACAGTGGAGGTCAGTAAAATATTAGCCTAACAATGATTTTGGCTCAAAGTTAAATTTTGTTGTTCATGTTGTTTGATAAGAGAACATCACATTATTCTTTGCTCTGAAGCTTTTCGCACACATTCCAGGATGACATTAATCGGTGATAAATATTCCACAGGGTATTTCTAAAGAACTGCTCAGAAAAATCCTAGATAATATAATAAAATAAAAAAAATTTCATCTGCATATTGAACACCGGAACATAAGTTTGAATCTTGTGGTTGAGAAAGCATGAAAAATAGTACTTATAACAAAAACAGTATATAATATGCATAATAACAATAATTACTAATTAAGGAAAAGGGATATAAGGTTCAAATGTAGCCACACTAAAGAAATACAAAGCGATTGCAACATGAACGTAATCACAAACAATATTGCACATGAATAAATGCAGCATTTAACTGTGTAAAAGAATCAAAAGAAACTGCTAAATAGTTGACAGAACCATAAGCAATGGAGAAGCGGTTAAAGGTGCCTATAGAATAATTATAATTATTAATAATAAATATTGAGAGGGCCCTGCGATGGTCTGGCGACCTGTCCAGGGTGTACCCCGCCTCTCGCCCGTAAGCTGGCTGGGATAGGCTCCAGCACACCCGTGACCCCTGCGGGGACTAAGCGGTATAGAAGATGAATGAATAAATGAATATTGAGAGGTAAAATTCAGTATTAGCTAAACTGTAATAACTACAAGTATACAGTTATTGCTAAAAGTAATTATAGTTACAGTAAAAATAGTGTATGGGAGATTAACTAAACACTGACAGTGCAATTATATGACAATAATGTAAATATCTAATGTTATATAATTAATAGTGTAAATAACATGCAATTTACTAATGAGTTTGAAAGAACATTCCCTCTATTTGAGTCATTTGTCTTTAGTATTGATTACTTTATTTTATGGTTCTTTTTGACTCCCACAGTTGCAGTTGTTCCCTGGCTTGTGGTTCAGTCATGCAGGTCAGTTGGTTACAGTGGAACTGGTAGTAAAGCCAAGCCCATTGCTCTCAGTGGCCCGTGTTCAGATCCTCCGACCATACTGTGACCCTAACCTCCACCTGGTACCTCCAGGTACAGCACATTTTTTAAAGTTGTATTGCACTGTATTATCTATAGTATTGTGCAGAACTGTACAGTACTGTAGGATATAATCTCCTCTTTGCTCATCAGGTTGCAGCGCTCTACTTAATCCATTTAGCTGCTGTTCAGCAGTACCACTTTGCAACACTACAGGGGGCTGCAGCATGGGCCAGTACTGGTGCCACCTCCTGGATGCCTGTGTACCCACCACCAGTCCCTGCAGCCCCTATGACTCTGCAGCGGGGGCTCGGGGCTATTCTTTACCTCCCAGGTACCCAGAGATACCGCCCTTCTACCATGTGGTGGCAGACCTGCCTCTGAGAGTAAACCCAAGTTCTGACTTGAAAACTTTAAGTGTAAGTTTGTTGCCTGTTATCATCTTTTCCTGTAGCCATTATGGCTCATACAATGTGTGAATACAAGTTATATTAAAACAATATAATACTGTTTTCCATATTTTTTGCAATAGTTGCTTCTTCCAGATCAAGCAGTCATGGTGTACCCTGATGATATTGTGGCCGTACAGCACACTCGTAACTCTGGAGCCTTCCTACATTGCCTTAAGAATGAAGCCTCCATAAACTCCCCATGGAGCCAAAGTTACCTGTCCCTTAGAGGGGCAGAGTGGGAGGGCTGGTGGAAGGGAGGTCTTACTTCACTGTCCCAAGAAAGTCAGTGGGTAGATGGGGTGATTTGTGATCTGAGGATGCTATATGTGGACAATCTTCACAGAGGCACTGAGAGTGAAGACATCTTTGGCTTCACCCACCCAGAGGCAACCACAGTTCCTGATTTTAGCCCCCTTACCACAGGTCCTTCTTCTAGTCTGAGAACTAAATTTGGACTTCATGTCATCCATCCCCTGCCAGATGAAAAGAACCAGATTCATGTCCAAATAAATGTCCCAACACTCGTTGTGATAAAGGTCCTGTCTGGAGAGAAAGCCACAAGTTCCTGGTCAGCACCAGTGCTTCAAACTGGAGTCGCTTTTCTTCCATCTTGCCCTGAGGAGGTGATTCAGTCTCGGTCTGGTTATGAGATGCAGTTCCATGAAGCCTGGTTCTCCTCTGTTACTCTGCTGTTGCCCTCAGTGGGGGTTCAGACCATGAACATCAGTGTGATGGCTGAAGTGAGCTCAGAGAGTGTGAGTGTGATCGTTTGTGGCTACGAGGAAGTGACAGGGCTTAGTGTTGAGCCACATGGACACTTGAGGTTGCTTGTAGACGTATCACAGGTAAGAATGCAAACACTTACATTATTTATAACAAATGTGTTTTCTATACTTGGCTAAATGTTTGTAGTACTCATGGTGGCAGCATGGCTCAGCTAATGGCAGCGTCTGTTGAATAGTCCATCATTTGGTTTGACATTTTAGCTTTGTACAGATATTGATGGTTGCCAGAGGATGAACCCTAATGACTTTGGTGATTTCCTGGTAATTATCACCTATTAACATCATCAGGTCAAACCTATCACTGTGTATCCAGATATTCTAAATGGATTTCCACAGATTGTTTATCCAGTGTATTAGTAATTACTGTAGGGAAAGCAGTGGAACAGTTGGTAGAACAGGTTCTCTTCAACGCCAGGGTCGTCAGTTTGCAACCCTCAAGACAACCCAAGACACTGTGCGCCCATGTCCACAAAACCCCATCCACTGAGGTTGCACAAGCCAGTTCACTATGAGTGCCAGGCCAAAGCACAGAAGTATAGGAGTGTTGTCAGGAAGGACATCGAAAAAATTGCCAAACTGATGCATGGACCATGCTCTGTTGTGTCAACTCCAACTATGCGATAAGCCAAAAGAAAAAAAAAAGCATCCTAATGATCAACCACCTTTTACTGTAGTGGCACCAGGAGTGAAGTTTGTCAGACAGTTTCTTGAAGTATTTAAAATATTTCTGAGCTTAGGTACACACACCCATGATCCTCACAGGGTAATTTGTAATAACTTTGATCAAATTTCTCCAATATCTTCCTTTACGGTCAAATGCTGTAACTGTAAAACTGACATTCCCATCAGCTTTGATTCATGCTAATATTCACAGAATGATGTTGAAAGTATTAAATACCAGCATATTGCCAGTGTAACTGTAAGTATTTTAGGGTGGAGCCCAAAAAAACTTTACTACTCATTCTGTACTTTCATACATGTTAGTGTGGTGCAAAAGGGTACTCTGATTTCATGAAATATTATCTCACACTGACATCATCTATATTTTCATGTTGTAGTCATTTATAGCCAAACTGGAGAGTGGTTCTTCAGTAAAATTCACATGGGTGATTGACGACCTGGAGAAATTTGCATATGAGGGAGAAACTTACAGTGTATTGTTCAAGAAACCAGCTGAATATAAGCTTATGGTAAGGTACATTATTATCTTTAAGATTGAAGACAATTGTTCAATACATGTGCTATTCTCAATTTCAACTTCATGCTGATGTGTTACTGAATTTACATTTTTGTGAGATCTTATTTCAGATTTTGAGATAAATAATACGTAAACTATTTGCTAGGTCACAGCATCTAACCCTGTGAGCTCCCAGAGTCAGCAAATCCTCCTGACTGTCGATGAAATGACTCCATTGGCTGAGCCAGAACTCCTGTCCGTCAAGAAGATTATAGCAGTGAATACTACACATCTCTACCAAATCAGGGTCAAAGTAGATATCTCCCTTCCAATCACATTCAGGTAATGCATTTTTGTTTTTTTGTTTTTTTTTCAGAGAAACTAATATAAAGTAGTGTATACAGAAAGTATGTGGTGACTTACAAATGTTTTCAATGAACTCTTACAAAAAAGTAGTATACTTAAAAATTATTTTATTAAGTATAGTAGGTATACTTCTATGTACTTCTAGTATACTTGCTAGTATACTATTCTAATACTTCTTGGGACTAAATTGGGACACTTTCTACTTACCCTTTGATAAGTACATAAAAAGTATAGTTTTAGTTTAAAAGAAGTATACTAATAGTATACTTGAATATACCTCTTTTTCGTAAGGGAAGCCATAATTGGAAAAGTGTTTTCTTATTAGTCTTTTAAATAAATAAACAAGGTTAATGTTTAATGTTTGCTGAAAATGCGCCAGTTGACCTTTGGTTATTCTAAATTTCCTTGTGGCGTACTGTTTGTCATAGATGGGATTTTGGAGATGGTCATGGCAAGATAATGCACACCCACTCGGCTCCATATCAGACTATGGCAGGACTTATGGAGAGAAGAATAAAGCAGGTGTATGTGGAAGACTCAGTGAACTATACCTATTCCATCCCAGGTAAACACAGCACTCATCAATATACTGGATCAAATACAACAAGCATTGTGACAGACACTGAAGCTGCAGAAAATGATAATCAAGCATTCCAGCATCTTTTATGCTGTCGATTTATGTTTGAATGATTTACTGTTAGTTCATTTATTTATGTATGTGATCTGGTTATATCTGATAGCATCAAGAATGATACTGTGGGATACATTCTGCTATGTACTTACTATTTTTTCCTTGTTTTTTCAATACAGATGACTACACACTTTATGTCCAAGTTGTCAACCAATATGACAACACTGACACATCTGTGAAGATAACCGTCCGTCCTCAGTTAAGTCACATCCACATTTCCTCCTCTCCTCTGGTGCCACTCGTTGAACAAAGTCTTCTTCTGGAAGTCTCAACAGAGCCATCCATGCATTCTGTCTTCTACACATGGGACTTTGGTGGTGGCTCTGGATCTGTTCACAGCATCAACCACAGAGTTAGCCACACTTTTGCATATGCTGGGGTTTATAATGTCACAGTTTGTGCCAACAACACAGTTTCTGCGCTTACCACCTGGCTCTTGGTGGAAGTTATGGAAAAAATCTCTGGATTAACCGTCAGCTACAGTGGACCCTGTGAACTAAGCTCTACAACAGACTTCAGAGCTAAAGTTGCCACTGGTACCAGTCTAAGTTGGAATTTTGATTTTGGTGATGGGTCTCTGCAGGAAAACCATACTCTTGGTTCAGTCTCCCACATCTATAATTCTCCAGGGAACTATACAGTAGATGTAACTGTCTCAAATTCTGTGAGCAAGGTCCATCAGTCCATAACTGTAGAGGTTTATAGATTGGCAGTTATAGGAGTTCTCCCAACTGAATGTGTAATAAATGGAAAAGATATAGAGTTTATTGCTCTGGTGAATGGGAACATATCCATTCTGACATTCCACTGGCGATTTGGAGATGGATCACCTTTAACTGTAGTGACTGGACAGTCTTCAGCTATACATTTATTTCCAAGACATGGGATTTTTAATGTTAGTCTGACTGTGTTTAGTTCTCTTACATCTGCATCATTTGATACAAGCATATGTGTCGAAGCTTTAATAACCAATGTGGTAGTGGCGTCATCACAGGAAGTAGCAGCAGTAGGAGAAAAGGTATGTTTCAGTGTGTTAGTTTCCCCTGAACAGATGACAGGTTACAAATTTAAGTGGCTAAGCAACTTGTCTAGTACTGTTGCTGTGACTGAAAGTTCTCAGAAGTGTTTCATCATTGAAGATGAAGGTGTTGAAGAGGTACTAGTAATAGCAAGTAATAAAGTCAGCAGCAAAACAGCCAAAACTCATATAACCACTCAAAAACCTGTGAGTCAGCTGTCTGTGATGTATGATAATCAAAGTGATACACTGACAGTTAATACATTAGTGCTCTTCTGGGTTGCTACCTGCACTGGAAGCAATGTGTCCATGCTGTGGGACTTTGGTGATGGCTCTCCAGTGGAGGAGAAGTATAATGTTTCACATGTCTTTACCTCAACAGGTCAATTCACAGTCAAAGCCACAGCATTTAACAGAGTTAGTCAGAAATCTGTGACCCTCACTGTGAACATTGTATTTCCTATTTCAGACCTTTCACTTTATACCAACCAGTCATATGCTGAAGTAGGTGAAGAAACTCTCATAACAGCAGTGAGCAGTGACATCAGTAGCACCAACTACTACTGGACTGTGGACACTATAGCTTCATCCAAACAGGGGACGTATGAGTTTAGATTTGTTTTTCTCAAAGCGGGAGTGTATCAAGTGAGAGTTACAGCACAAAACTTAGTGAGCAGAAGGGAGGCAGCCATTTTAATTGAGGTCTTTGAAAGAATAGAGGGTCTCCAGGTCCAATGTCAGAGCCTAACAAGCATGAAATATGTACCAACCCAAGAGGAACTGCAATGTATTGCCTCCATCACCAAAGGCTCCAATGTCACTTATGATTGGCTTGCTGCACAAAGCAAAACAAATCAACAAATTACTGGCGATGGAGAGGTTTTTCATCTGTTGGCTGAAACTCCTGGTGAGATTTCAGTTCAACTAAGAGCCTTAAACAAGTTAGGAGAGGCTGTCAGCAATGTTTCTTTGATTTCAGTGCAACGTGTAACAAGTGCACACATTACAACACAATCTAACACTGTGGCCTTAGGGAAATTAGTGAATATATCTGTATCTGTGGTTACTGGATCTGACCTAGAGTACCTTTGGTATGTGGCTTCTGAGCCATCACCCCTGCAGACACAAGCACCATTTCTTCTCCACATATTTACGACTTTGGGAAAGCATCTTGTCAAAGTTTGTGTTCAGAATGTCTTCAGCCAGAGTAATGAGACCAAAATATTTGTTGTCCAGGAGGAGGTTCAAGATGTGTACTTCAAAATTGAAGGAAAGACACATCCATTTTATACCAGCTCAAGTGTTGCTGTTCAATTCTATGGGATTATTCGTAAGGGTAGTAGTCTGCAATGGAACTGGACCGTCAGAGGTCTCAAAAGCGACTTTTATGATGCTACGAATCAGACCTTTTTCTACAGTTTTCCACACTCTGGCACCTATCATGTGTCTTTGAATGTCTCCAATAGCATAAGTTGGCAGGTGGTTTCACACAATGTTGTTGTTCAGGATAGAATTGAAGGTCTTTGTGTGAACATTAGCAAGTCTTCCCTCTGTGCTGGAGAAAATGTTACTTTTATTCCAAATATCTCCAGAGGAAGTAACACAAGCTTTGTTATAACATTTAGAAACAATGACCAGATTCATAGTCAGAACATTCTTGAAGGAAAATACACAACATCAAGTCTTCCGACTGGGATCAATGTAGTTACAGTGAAAGCTTGGAACCAGGTCAGTAGTGCAGAGGTGTCTACCAAAGTACTGGTGATCGAGCACATTCATGGTTTGCGGCTCGTAAACTGTTGTTCAGTTGCTCTAGAAGCACTGAAGGAAATTCCTTTTAAGGCAGAAGTTCAAAGTGGGTTTCCAGTTAACTACACTTGGACATTTCACATGGTGAAGTCAGAGTCTAAATGGCTCACGGGTCAAGAGGTTTCTTTTACTCCAGCAGAGAGTGGATTATTGTCTGTTACAGTGGTAGCAAGCAATGGAGTCTGTTCCCACATACTAAATGAGACCATCACAGTAGAGCGGCCTGTGAAGAAGATCGAGCTTGTGTGTTATTCAGAAAAAATCTTTATGGGACATGCTGTTAAATTTTCAGCAATAGTGAATGAAGGAAGCAACCTCACATACCTCTGGGACTTTGGAGATTCCATTGAAGTATTACTGACAGAATCAAGTTCAGTCAATCATACTTATCATAGTCCTGGGAAATACAGGGTTATAGTCAAAGTTTTCAACAGTGTCAGCCACAGGTCCACACAACTGCACACAAAAGTGGATGAACTCCAGTGCTCCAGCCCTCAGGCCTCCTTGGTCCAGAGCCAGTCTACTATCTTCAGGTCTAGACCAAGTTTCTTTGAAGCAAGCGTGAACAGTAACTGCTCTGCTTACAAGACTATGTACCTATGGGAGATTTTCAAAGAATCAACTTGTACCAGTGACAACATAGATTTCTCTGAGAACAGAGTCATTCTTAGTCATCAGGTGGATGCAACTTCACCATTGCTCTCACTCCCAAAGAATTCCTTCAACGTGGGACAGCATTGCCTGGTATTTACTGTTTCACTTCATGGAACTCCTTTATTTGTCCAACGAAAGACAAATATTAAAGTCGTCCACTCCCCACTGGTAGCTATCATTAAAGGAGGCTCACACAGACTATGGTCCAGCCTCAGTGACCTCATGCTAGATGGATCAGAGTCCCAAGATCCTGATGTAGGGCCAGGAGTGGAGGATTCTCTGCAGTATCACTGGACCTTCTTGACAGTGGTAAATGCCTCTTGATGTCAAAATAACTTTAGTGTAATGAAAGTCAATTAATGAAGTAATTCTGAATTGAAAGTAAGTCTAAAAAAATTTAAACCAAATTTGAATGTAGCATCCACACTTATATAGCCACTTGTCTCAGTACTGACACCCATGTATTTGTATTTTCAGAACTCCACAGAGTCTGGTTTCATAATCGCACCAGCTGGGAGTAACAGCAGTAGAATGACTGTCCTCAGCACTCAGCTGCGAACAGGCACAGTGTACATTTTCACCCTCACTGTGTACAAGACAGGGAGGAGACCTGCATCTGTCAACCAGACAGTAAGTGTTTCCCAAAAACTCACCCCAATCTGACAAAACACATGTGCACTATAATTGACTTACCTTACGAAAAAGACATATTCAAGTATACTATCTGTATACTTTTTATGTACTTATCAGAGGTAAACTAAAAAGTGGGCCAATTTAGTCCCAAGAAATATTAAAATAATTTACTAGCAAGTATACTCGTATACTAAGACATTGAAGTATACTTACTATAATTGAAGTATACTTAAGTATACTTGAAAAAGTAAACTTTAAGTATACTACTTTTTTGCAAGGGTTTACTCTGTCGTTCTTCTAAAATATAAATACACACAAGTATAAATATCTCAAAACATAGAGAGTTTCAGCAAATTCCTTTCCACCGCTGCAAATAAATGCCTTGACTGTGGTGCTCACACATGCAGTACCTCTACCTGTCCCTTTTCTTTAGGTGACTGTGAGTCGAACTCCTGTGCTTCCTGTGACTGTGAAGTGTGTATCCTGTACTGGCCTCTCCTCTCCTCACCACTTCAGTTACAACAATCCCATTGTCCTCGCTGGCCAGTGTGAACAATGTGATGACCAGGCTCAGGTGAATACAAAAGCTTTAACATACACAAATAAACTCATCACATATTCCTGAGACAAATTCTGGGTGGTCTTATGGGGAGGTGTGCAAAGCAAATATCATAGCAGAAACCTAAATATTTTAAAAATGTTTAAGAAACATGAGACAAGAATCTTGCATCAAGGTCTTTTTGGCAATTTAAGTTTCATTTGAGATTTTTTAAAAAAACTAATACTGCACCATGTGCACTCTGCTGCAGGCTCTGATGCTGTTCATTAGCTTTTTAATTTTAGTATTTATATGCTCAGCGAATTTGTTATTGGAGATTTTAATTTAGATTCATTTGTTATCTGTTTGTTAATATGCACAGATATCAAAATGATTATAATTCAATTCAACTGTGTTTATCTATATAGTGCCAAATAACAAACAAAAATCATCTCAAAGCACTAGTGTAAGTTTTAACCTATGCATGTGTCTTGTAACAGTATAAATGGAGAGCTGAAAGCCAGACTGGCAGAATCCTTAACCTTGACGAGATCACAACCTCTACAGGAAGGTATTCTCCTAACTTGGTGGTGCGTTCAGGTGTCCTCCAGCCAGAACTGAGTTATACCTTCACCATCAATGCATCCCTGCCAGGCACAGGGCAGTGGGGCATCTCCAGCCTTTCTATACTACCTAACAATCCACCACATGGAGGCGTGTGTGATCTGAGTCCAGAGTCAGATATACGTCTGCTGGAGACAGAGGTCACATACAACTGCTCAGGTAACACTGTGGCTTTAGCAAAAGTTCCAGTTTCCTCTGTCACTTTAAATGGATAAAAAGCAACAGTCATCCTGCAGGTTGTTTTATCTTGTCAGAACATTATTACCTGTTTTACCCTTATACATGTAATGAATGCACAGTGCTCAGATAGTCAGATACAGTTAATTGTATATTACTGTAACTGCCTATGCCTTACTAACATTTGTTCTCTGTTGGCAGGGTGGCAGGATGATGAAAGCGAGTCCCCTCAGCTGATATATAGCTTGCAGGTGGCACCATGCCAGACCATTAGTACTGCGTGTCCCATGCTCATTTTGTACAGGTGAAAATAAACTTCAGCTAACAACTACTAGGAGACAAAAGAAAATTCTGTCTTGGCCTTAAGATTTAAAAGAAAATTAAGGGGGATTGCTTCATTTTATTTTCCTTTCTGTTTTTCTTTACCTAGAGGCCTTCGTTCAACATTCAGCAGTCTGGTGCCAGCAGGAAGTCAAAGGCCAAGCAAAGGCATGTCCGTCATCACTGTTATGTTGCTCGTAGAAGATCATCGGGGGGCAAAGGTCATCGCTCTAAACAGGTTTCGTTTTTTGGCAGATGGATCAAAATACACTTAGTACACACCCTTTCTGTTTGTTGTTACCCTTCATAGCAAATGCCACATTACAGTTATACTAAATTCCCTTTGTTTCTGGTTTCTTTTCTATCCAGAACATTGACTGTTGAAAATCCTGCAAGGGATGAAGTTGCCACTCAGTGGTTTAGAAGCAAAAGCCAGTCAGAACTGTGGGCTTTAATCCAACATGGCAACCCTCAGGAGATTATCCCTTATTCCATTGCTCTCACAAGCCACCTCAATCAGGTAGTGTGTCAGCATCTTATCTCCTTTGCCAGAGCACAAAATAATACTCTAAGTTGATTGTTAATAACTGTTTTCCATAACAGAATAACTAAAGATTAAGCAAAAGTTTTAGAAGATTTACTGTGGCTCTGATTAATAACTTTTGTGTTTTTGCCCACTTGCCCACAGATGCAGTCTACACAAAGTGCCACTGAGCTCATGGGCAGGAGGGAGATCAGAGAAAATGTGACTCAAGCCCTGGCATCTCTCCCAATGTCGTCCATGCTGGATGTTGATCAGATTAGTTCAGCTTTGGCTCAGTCCACTGTAAGTAATCACCACCGGTTTTCTCCTCTCATTTCTCATCTTCATATTGTGTTTCTGATCTTTCTACTAGCTCACAGAGTAACTCTAAAATTTAAGGAACTAGTCACCAGTTGGGGAAATATACTCATTAGCTCTGTAAGTAAGAGTAAGATTGTATTACTTGTCTAATATATATATATAAAGCTACACTGCAGCCAGTTAGCTGAGCACAGACACTGGAAACAATTAGCCTGGATTTTTCCATAGGTAAAAAAAAATCTGCTTTCCAGGACAAATAAGGTAATCAATTAACCTAAAATGTTCATTATAAAAACTGTGCCGAATTGTTTTTCTTCCAGCTCTTCCATGTTAGTACCACTTACTTTTCCAGCCTTTTGTTGCCTCTGGCCCAACTTTTTAGAGATGTGTTCTTGCCATCAATTTCAAAATGACCTTATTTTTCTCTTTAAATTTACATTTTCTCAGTTTACATTTGATTTGTGAATAAAATAAAGATTTGTGAGTTTTGCAAATCATTGCATTGTGGTTTTATGTACATTTTACACAGCGTTCCACCTGTTTTGGAATTGGGGTTGTGCAAAATCAAATTAAACAGATTAAATATAACAGGGAAACTTTAGTTTAGGTTAGTTCTGTGCACAAAATGCCGTTTCCACTTTTTGTGCTGGGCTAAGCGAACCATGCTCCTGATGTACATGCAAACACAAACAAAAACACTAACAAGACCAACAAAATATGTTTTTGAAAATGGTGCAAGTAATTTCAAATTACCAGCTTAACTTGTGTTGAAATTTCTTCTCTTCATTTTCTTATTCTAGGTGTTTCCTAGTGAGTTAGTTTGTGAAAACTGCCAGAAGCAGATTCTGAAAGCTGTGGGGAAGATGATCCATTTAATGGAGGAACAGATAATTCCTGGTGCTTTGTCAGCTGTTCACACAGGAAGGAACATCCTCAACATCTTAGGTGCCAGGCAACCACAGTTTTCTGCTTGAAACAGTGCTGACTTTTAAAAAAATTAAATATGATTTGTCCTTTGTGTTTGCAGGTAGCACCCTGGCCGCTGTGTCTGAAGCAGTAAGTGCTTCCAGTGCTCACTCAACCTCCTCGATCACTAAGCAGTCAGCTTCCAGAGTCGCCCTGACAGCACTGGGCCAAGCTGGAGCCTTAATGCGCTCTCTGATGCTTTCACACGTTCCTGGGGAGGCACCGCTTTTGCTTTCCAACCCTTATGTCAGTACAGTTGGTTACCAAGGGGACCCCTCTGACCTCCTCTGCACCCCCCAGTCAAACCAGACCAGGCAACACCAAATCTCCTCTGGGACACCATCAGCTGACAGACCAAACTATTCTCACTCATGTCCGTTTCATATTCCTGCCTCTCTAGCTGCTCGCCTGAGAAGTCAGAGATCTGAGGTGGTGCAGGTTTTATTTGCTATGAAAAAAGAACTGGAGTCCATCCCTTTGCTGACTGCAGCTGACCCTCCAATCTCTACAAGTCTGGTTGCCATGGAGCTCACCACTCCTCAAGGTCAGCCCATACCCATTGAAGATCTGGAGCCTGAACAGGCTATACGGGTCACCCTGCCCAACAAGTACCCCATAGGACACGTTGCTGGGAGAAGAAATGGGAGTGTAAGTGAGGCTGGGAATGGGACATGCTTCACTGTGGAACTCCCCTCTGAAGGACAGCTTAACTTCACAGTAAAAGCTCCAAACAACCTAGATGAAAACGCTGGTTTATACCTTTCCTTCAACTTCAGCCTGGCTCCAGGTACAGTAGATAAGCTTTTCTTTCTTTTCTGTTTTTTCAAGAAACCCATTCCACAAAGTAAGTTTTGTAGGTTAGCCGACCTTCTTTTAGCTTAACTCAGGTTTTCCACTCAGGTCATGAAGCTGGCTAACCTCTAACGTATGTAAATGACCAGGTAACTTCAAAGGATCAGAACAAAACCTGACAACAGCACAACCACTGAAAAACATCTTTCCATTCTAGTTTTAAGAAGCAGAGACACTGTTAACCAAACAAAGAAATCTGCATAATAACATGATGATGATGATTACACTGTAGATGCATTTTAATGCCATGAGTCTAAATGTTAGGGTAAGATATCCTTTATTGACTCTTCAATGTCAGGAGTCTGATAGTACTTGTAAATGGGAAATGGTCAAAATTTATGCCCATGATAAGAAGAGTCATACTTCTGTATTGACAGCATACCTGTAGCTGTGTGTTGTGTTGTGTTGTGTCTCACATCTGTGTGACAGTTATTAGTGAGCTGTACTGTATCTGTGACTCTAAGTGAACTAGAAATTAAAGCTGTTTTCAAACTGCTTAATGCATCTCTAGGAGGTTCTCCAGTGACGCTGGCACATATCAAGACAGAAGTGAGCTCTACAGTGCCACGGCCTAATGCAACCCAGAATTCCCTAGTGAAAGAGTGGGCTCTCACTCTCTCTGCTCCAACCATCTTTACAGAGAAAACCATCTTTCTGTCTCCACTGTGAGTCGCATGTCTTCTATATAATTAAAACTCTTTAGCAAAATCTCTTTGCTTATTTTGATGAATCACAAACTGTTTTTTGACAGTTTGAACGGGATAGACAAGCCTCTCTCTGTCAACCTGACCTCACACGTGGCTGAAGGCGGTCCTGTCCTCGTGTCGCTGTGTGTGTTCAGCTCTGTGTGTCAGTACTACAGTGTGGAGGAGAAGCGTTGGAGCAGTGAGGGTTTGCGGCCACTGGAGGGAAGCACGCTCCACACAGCTCACTGTCTGACCCAGCACCTCACCATGTTTGGGGCCAGTTTGTTTGTCCATCCTGGTGCTGTTGTTCTGCTGCCACCTGTGTGTTCATGCTATTTAGCATTTTTATCTACAAACTCTTGATCAATGAATACATTACATTCATTCCCACAGTGCAAAGTCAAGCTTCTTCTACTTCCATCCATGTCTTATCTCTGCAGTCAGGCGGGCCTATACAAAATGTGATGGTGGGGATTGTGTGTGCTGTTCTGCTCCTGATTCACCTGCTGATGGGGCTTATCACCCATAAACTGGACCACATGGACAGCCTGAGACTGAGCCAGGTTCCTCTTTGTGGCCGACCGGGACTGTACCACTACAGAGTGCTGGTCAAGACTGGCTGGAAGCGTGGAGCAGGTCAGCCAAGGACAACTCAGTAGAAATAAAAGATATACACAGAATACAAAACTACGTATGATGGAAATGATTAATGCTGTAATTTGACCCATCAGGCACTACTGCACATGTTGGCATCAGTCTGTATGGTGTAAGCAAGAGCGGCTCTCGACATCTGCAAAGGGATGGAGCCTTTCAGCGTGGCAGCTTGGACCAGTTTCACCTGGAAACAGACGACAACCTGGGAGAGGTCTGGAAAATTCGCATTTGCCATGACAACACAGGTACATACAATTACATAAATATACAATTTTAAAAGTTATTTGATCTTGTGCTGATTGTCTTGTTTGAGTAATTGACCTAATACTGAAATAATATAATAATTTCAGAAATGTTGGTAAATTTTAGTTTTTTTGTTTTAGTAACATGGAGCCTATACAACTTTTTGTCATTTCTCTATAGAAAAACACATTTTCAGACCAACTTCTAAATTGTAAACATATCCATGTATGTATCCTATCTTGTAAATACAGGTCTTGACCCATCCTGGTACGTTCAGCACGTAGTGGTATGGGATGCTCAGACAGACCACATGTTCTTCTTCTTGCTGGATGACTGGCTCTCTGTGGAGAACCAGAAGAACAGCACAGTGGAGAAGGAGGTCCTAGCCTCATGTAAGCTTATATAGTATATGTGTTACTTTCTACTGACAAGCAAAAAATGTGTCTCCATTTTGGTTGTTATGGAGAAAATGTCACAGTCTGTCTTCACTACACGGCCTATGCCCCACACGAGCAACCACAGACCTCCGTCTACTTTTTGCTAATAACAATGTCTGCTGGTTAATTTGTGTATATTTTTTGGAAAACATCTTTCTAGCTTTCAGTTTATCCTCTACAGGTCCTAATGAGCTTTCTCAGTTTCGGAGAGTTATCACTTCCCAGCTGATGTTTGGGATGAAGGAACGCCACATGTGGTTGTCACTGTGGGAGTGTCCCACACACTGCCGTTTCACCAGGGCTCAAAGGGTTACCTGCAGTGCCGTCATCTTGCATCTTTATCTGGCACTCGGGGCTTGTTGGTATGGGGCTGTGGGTGCCAAGGGGCACAGGTAAGAACCTTTAGAGGCAGGGAATAAATAATTAAACAAATTATTGTCATATTTTAAATGCAAAGCATAGACTTTGAAATGCACAGCAGCCTGTAAGTAGATTCTACACAGCTGACAGGCTAAACATTTGTGTCCCTTTTTCACAAGTGGATCGATGTCAGCACACCTGCTGGTTAATGCGGAGACTATTGCTGTGGGGATGACTCTTGCATTGCTGGTGTTTCCTCTCCAGTGTTTTCTGTGCTTTCTGTTCAGAAAAACTCACAGTCAGGTACTTCAACACAAAATCAAGTTTTTATTTTCACTGTACACTTTACTGCTGCAGAACTGTCCCCATATGAATATTTAAAATGATTTTTCAAATTCATATAGGCTTATACATTGGTGGGATTGTACTTATCTGTATTGTGGAGGTCATTACAGTGATTTGTTGACAAATGTCAAAGCTTTGTTTGTCAGATAATCTTATCTCTCACAAAAACAATATACTTTAAGTGAGTAAGTGATTTATCTGAATATACACATATACATGCAGCTTTGTGTCTATGTATGTGTATATATGTGTAACTCAGGTAACCGTGGACATGTCAGTTCCTCCCTCTCCTGTGTGTCACTCTGTGGAGATGGACATCTACCTTGGCCAATCAGAGCTCTTCAGCCATTCGTTCCTGTCTCTGTCAGACTCCTCTGGCCCGATCCGAGACAGTTCTACATCTGTGAGAGCATACACACACAGACACAACATGTAGGTGTTGTTCGACTCCTTTTTTTTTCTTGAATTTCTTTTGTGATTGTCTGTAGCCACTGGAAAGCAAAGGGTTTCACTCCAGTATCCTGGACTTCTGGGCTGCTTCTGGCCTGGTACCCCAGACACACGGAGCATGTCAAGAACAGGATGTGGAGACTTGGTCTTCCTGTGACAGCCTTCTCAATCTACCACTGAGCTCATGCCCCACCAAAATGACCCCAGCCCATGACCTTGACAAGGCATCACCCGTCCTGTGTCCTTCACGCCCACTGAGGAGGAAAAAGGCCCTGATGGAGCTGTGCCCGGTCTTACCTTCTTCCCCTGACACGCCTTCTACTCTTTTCCCTTTGCCATGTAAATATCACCTTCCAAAACACATTTCAGACTCCCATACTCCAGACCAGGAGGTCCTCACTATGAAAACAAACCCAGTCCAAGTTCACAACCACAATTTGACAACATTTCTGACTCTGTCTGGTGAGAATTTCAGCGTTCACTGAGTTGTGTCAAAGTTTGCATTTTATTGTTTAAAAAAATCTAATCTAGTCTCTTCTAGTAATTGTCTGATTGCATATTTACTCTATATTCTTGTTGCCAGAGGAGGATCTGCTGATGTCTATAGCAGCAGCAGATGATCCTTCAGATTTAACCAAAAGCAATTCAGACAGTGGCTGGGATTCCCCTAGAACCACAACCTCATTCTCTACCAGGTACGCTTCTGCTTTGAATCATGCAAATGCCATTCCATATAATGTTGCACACAACATTGTACATTATTGCGATTTTGTCCCTTTTAGCTGGAGCACCTCCTGCAGCAGCTGGTCGGATCAGAGTGAGCAGATCCACAAGCCAGATCCACAGTCCTGTCCCTCCCTGTATGGAACAGAACTCTACAAGTGTCCCTCTGTGCTATCTGTTAACTCAGTGGCCAGTACCTTCCTGCCAAGCCCTTCTCCTGACTCAGCACGCTCCTCCTCCACCACACGAATAGGTACAAAACCATTAGTGGTCAGTTTTTTTCATTGTTGTTGTTTAAATCAGGTTGGTTGAGTTGCATTTCAGTGCTTTTAGCTAACAGCTTAAAATATTTATCCATGGATCCTAAGATACATTATATGGACAAAAGTATTTGTCTGGCTAACCATTACACTGCATATACTTTAATATAGAGTTGGTCCCCCTTTAACTTCTAACAAGTCCTGTTAGAAGTTTCTCTGGGAATTTGTGTGCATTCATTCTGTAGGGCTTTTATGAGGTCAGGTACCGATGTTGGTCGAGAAACCTGCCTCACAGTCTCTGTTCCAGCTCATCCCAAAGGTGCTCGATGAGGTTGAGATGACTGCTCTGTGCAGGCCAGTCAAGTTCTTCCACAAACTCATCAAACCATGTCTTATAAATAATCCATGCTTTGGCACAGTCATGTTGGAATAAAAAAGTACCTTTCAACACTTTATTCATGATGTCTTGGTTATTATAATCATCATTACCATATAATTTCAAATCTGAATTTGTGTGAAACTTCACATTCTGTCCACATCCTCCCTGTCAACTGCATACCGTATACTCTGAAGAACAGTTACCCCTGGTTGACAATAAATTGTATGTTTTTATTTAATCTTTGTGATATCTGTTGTTCAATTCCTCCACCCTAGGTGTTGCTCGAGGTCCACCAAGCTGCCTGCTACCTCCATGGGCACTGTGTGTTATTTACCCCCTGGTGGCTGTCCTGCTGGGAGCATGCCTGGCTGCAATTGGGCTCTACGGCAGCTACTTCTCCAGAACTGTAGTCCTCATGTGGCTGGTATCCGCTCTCTTTGCCTTCCTCACTTCTGCTCTAATGCTGGAGCCTCTCAAGGTGAGTGTAAACATGGCTTCTAATTAACTCTGTGCTCGGATCGTTGGTGGACGATTACTTTAAAGTGCATCTCCATTTCTCCTTGCTCAGGTGTGTGTGCAAGCCTTGATTTACACAGCGCTGTGGAGGCCTGTGGATCCAGAGGTGGAAGAACATCTGGCTCAAGAGGCCACAGTTGTGAGGACATTTGGAGAGAATTGCAAGAAGGTTCGACCGCCATGTGGCTATGGGCTGCTGCAGGCTAAAGAGGAAGCCCGCAAAGTCCAAAGTTTGAAATCACTCATGAGGGTGAGAACCAAACAAAGCTTTAAAGTTTAAAGCTTGTTTGTTTGCCAACACATCTAACTTTTGTAAATGTTCCTATTTTCTACAGCATGGTGTGTGCCAGCTGTTATTTTTGTTGCTCGTGATGATGGTGAACTACCAGGACAGCACAGAACAGAGCCAGGGCAGGCTGCTGCACTCTGCCGTCAGAGGCTGCCTTCATAAAGCACTCTTGGGAGTCCCTAACATCACTTCACTTATGAAGTAAGAACTTATCAACAGTACATTACAAGAGCACTATTCATTAACAGTTCTTTGATGTTCATAGGCTGATCGTGTATATCTTGTGAATTCATTCAAGAGGGTCATTTTGCATGCAAACACATTGTGCAAATCAAATACAGTTTGCATTTAAGCATATTATTACATATTTTCTTAATGTTGCCAGACATGAAATCAAACTCCTACAGAGGACTTAGTCATTTTTTAAAAAGGGTTTACACTCTATTTTTAGTAAATGTTACCCATGCAGGAGCAATCAGTGTATTTGTCGGGGCCCTCTTTCAGCTAACAGACATTTGGTGCACTTGTGAGTGTTTACTGCGCCACAATAATAAACTATAATGTCGTGATTTCGCTGTAATGAAACAATCTTCACCAAGTGATGAGTGTGGCTCATTGATGTGTTTTTAATAGATTCAGATATAGCATTCCAAAGTTTGTCAAAATGGAGCAGACATTTCCTTTTTTTTCTTGAAAACATATTGTACATGTTTTCAGATGTGCTAGCATACAGATAGGCCCAGAGTTTTTTATGATTATGCCTTTATACACCACCACAATGTAACAAAAAACAAATCAAATGTGATTGACTGATTGATTGAGTGATCCTAGTCTTTCAGCTTTATTTTGAGAGTTTTCACAAAATATGGCATTCTCCATTTAGGAGTAATAGCCATTTCACCCTCATTTTTAGGGGCTCAATAATATTTGGGCAAACTGACATAAATGTAATTATAAGTATTCATTTCTGAGATAAAATCCTTTGCAGTCAATGCCTGAAGTCTGCAGTCCATGGACATCATCAAACTCTGAATTTTGTCTTTGGAGAAGAGGCAACTGACTTGGCCATTGAAAAAGAATTTTTGCAGAATGTTCACAGTTTTTAAAGCCATAGTCATTATCCAGCTCCACTGTGAGCTGTCTTATCAGTTTTGTAGCATTTTGCTGAATGTGAGTAGAGAGTTTATAGTCCTATACACCTATCACATCATCACCAGTATACCCATTCCACTGGCAGCCATACATGCCCATGCTATATGACTGCCTCCACCATGTTTGACACATGATATGGGATGCTTTGGATCATTAGCTGTTCCTTTCCTTCACTATACTTTTCTCTTCCCATCATTCTGGTACATGAAGGTAATTTTGTTTCATCAGTCCAAAAATTCTGAAATCAGACTTTTCTTTTAAGTGCTTTCTGGCTTTCTTGTTTTTATATATTACCAGTGGTTTGCACCTTGTTGTAAACCCTGTGAATTTAAGTTCATGAAGGCGTCACTAGATTTTATGTCTACATCTCCTGGGTTTTCTTGACTTCTGGGCCTTTCAGTATTGTTGAGCTCACTAGTGCTTTGTTTCCTTTTAGGAATGTACCAATGTTTTGCTATCTCTCTTGTAGATTTATATAATTTTTTCAGCTTAATGATGGCCTTATTCACTTGCATTGAGATCTCCTTGGATTTTATATTAGTAGCTCCAGTCAAACAGCTGCCAAATGCCAACTCAATACCTGGTATCAACTCCAGACCTTTTATCAGCTTCATTTGTCTTAAAATAATGAGGGACTGGACCAGACCTGATCAATTAACTTTTTGTCAGTCGAATGCCCAAATATGACCAAGACCCTGAAAATGGAGGTACTCTGCTTAAATTAGCTCTAATATTTAAATGGAACATTTTTGTGAAACGTATTAAAATACAGCTGAAAGTATAGACTTTGATAACATCTTGATTGTTTTATTTTATTATGTAATCGATTGTGGTGAAGTAGAAACATAAAATCATAAAAAATTCTGTCATTTCCCTTTATACGTCTGGACCTGTATTTACAAAAAAAACCCTTACGATCAGGTAACCATAAACTGACACTCTGAGCAGACACAACATGGTTTGTTTGCTAATGATGTGATTCTATACACTTACAGTATATAATGTATATAATCCGTTACAAAAAAATAATTTCCTTGTATAATAGTAATTTACAACATTTCAGATAAATTTATTCTCACTGAGTCTGCTATTCTTACAAAACAAGGATGTTTGTGACCACAGAAACATTAATCCGCAGTCACAATTCTCTGTTCATCCAGCTGGTCGGATGCAGAGCAGTGGATCAACCACACCTTGGTGCAACACCTTCACCAACACCCATCATTTCATCTCATCGGGTTGCCATGGCTGCAGTACGCGCACACTTTCGGTCCCGTGGCTGGTGTCAATCTGGGAAACAGCAGCATAATGACACAGCAGCTCCTTGCTGACCTGCACATGGCAAACTGGAGCAAGAGGATGTAAGTGGATTTGTTACAGCAGCAGCTTCAAGACGCGCTGAGTGTGCATTCATTAACACCCTTATTTTTCAGTTGTTCAGCTGTTGATTCCTCAGAGAGCAACAAAGTATTGAATTACTTGTTTGAATGTAATGAGGCATGACACACCATTAAAACTTTCCAAAACAAATCTTCTGAGAGCAAATGGGGCAGTAAGAGACGACAAAATATTATTTGCATAATGTGATTGGATTTTCCCATGGATCTCAGTTGATAGTAAATGATGCTTTCTCTCTCTTTTGCTTTGTTTCTCATCTCTTTCAGGTTTAAATCTCTCTCCATTGATTCCACACACTACCACAGAGAGTCTGGCTTGTTTGTGTGTGTATCCATACAATTAGTATGGGCTCAGACACAAAGAGTCACTCCCTCCCTCTCCATCTATCCACTCCTCATGCCTTCATCCTTCTCAGTACTGGACCTTCAGGTGGCGCTT
This sequence comes from Helostoma temminkii, assembly GCA_900302695.1. NCBI lineage: Eukaryota > Metazoa > Chordata > Actinopteri > Anabantiformes > Helostomatidae > Helostoma > Helostoma temminkii. The sequence continues at coordinate 127,651 of OMLM01020533.1, read as the reverse complement.
ATGGTAACTACTAACAATATCCCTTCAAATACAAAAATAAATTAATAGCAATACATACATAATAATAACGAAAATTTAATTTGAGTAATAAATGTTGTTGTTTATTGCAGGTTCTTCTTCTCATATCTGCGCTCCTCATCTTGTTCAGGGAGCTGTGGTGCATGGCTACTGAGCGTACTCACTATCTGCATCAATTCAGACATTGGCTCCAGCTTCTCATAGTGTTGCTGTCGCTAGCAACAGCCATCCTGCAGCTCTCCTTTCTGTCAGTTGCTTCTTCGTGCGTTTCCAAGGTGCGTAATAAAAGAAGTTTCTCCCCCACCTGAGTGAGCAGGCTCTTGTTGTAACTAATGTTCTTTCTAGACTAGAAAAATATTGTATTAATTAAAAACGACTATTAAAATGTAAATGATTATTTACATGATGATATGTGTTGTGTGTAGAACCTAGTATAACCTGTCTGTACCATTTAGCTTCAGTCCCAACCGGACAACTTCATCAGCTTTCACAGTGCTGCTATTCTGGCACAGAGGTCTTCTCAGTGTTCAGCTGTCCTGCTAACTGTGCTTGTTCTAAAGGTAAATCACAACTGTGTTTCATCATTATACAACAACACTGGATCAGATCTTTACTACTGTAATGAATGTCTGCTGTGTGTGTCTGTTGTGGTGTGTTCCAGCTGCTGAGAACCTTAAGGTTTGTGCGGAGGTGGGTGGTGATAGGCCGAGTGCTGCAGAGAGCCTGGAGGGAGCTGTGGGCTCTGTCTGCCTTTCTGCTGCTGCTGCTGCTGTTTTGCATTCATCTTGGAAACACGGTACACAAAGAAAAGCATCACTAGTTGTATGTTTACGAAGAAGGAATCTATTGAATATACTTTTGTCTTTGTTTCAGCTCTTCTCCCATTCAGTGGAAGGTTTTCTCTCTGCGCACAAGGCCGGTGTCTCAGTGCTGTCCATCCTGCATGGCCGAATTGCTCTCCAAAGGTTATGCAGAGTACAGCCAGTCCTAGGCCCTCTCTATGGACTACTGCTGATGGGGGGAGCGTTTTGGCTCTTGGCCAGGCTCTGTGGAGCTGTTCTTATTCGTGCATACAGGTACATATTATCTGTTGTGACTGGCATAAAATTCCAGCACTGCCTCATCAAAAGTTAAATGTAACTAAAACTTATGTTGTCTGTCTTTGTCTGATATGGCAAGATATGGTTTTAAGTAGATGTGATACATTTTAAAGGTCTCATATTATACTGTACCACATTTTGGTGTTCCGGGTCCCTGACATCCCCAGAATGCCTTTCTCTGGATCAGCAGATATTGAGAGCTGCGGTCTTGAAGTGAATCCAGCAGTGCCATACCGGTTCTCGCTGTTATAGAAAAGTGACCTTGTAGTAAAGCACCATGTAAAACAAATAAACAAATAAATCCACTTTGTCTTTAGACCCTGAAAGGATAGGAAGGAGTCTTCTGTGTTCATCCACACATCCAACAGTTAGCACTGTCCACTGCACACTGCTTCTACCATTTGCTGCTGTTTGTCAGATACGCAACAAGCAGAACTGGCTGCAGGTCCTCGGCAGAAGCTGTGGTGGATGGTGATTGGCCAGATCCATTGATGACAACAGAAAACTTTTTGGGTATCAATACTGTATTAAGTAGATATTGTTGCTAAATGTTGCTGTGTCCCAAAGGGAAGAGAGGGCTGAGCTGTACCATCCATCTATTGAACCTCAGGACTATGAGATGG
>OMLM01020533.1:104126-123776 GCA_900302695.1 Helostoma temminkii | reverse complement strand
GGGTGGGAGGCGTATCAGTGATGGAGTCCCTGTGATGAGGAAAGCTTGGATCTCTGAAGCACCAGAGACTGAGCAAGACCAACCTTGTGAACTAAGTTCTTAGATCCTATTCTCACTGGATCTGTGTAGAAGCTAAACAAAATGTGTCTTCCTTTAATCCTCTAGTCTTCCAAAGAGAAACAACTGGGTGGAAAAGCAATAAGAAAATGCTTGATGTGAAATTTTGCTGTAAGTATTTTACAAAGAGATTCTAGCACACAAATATAACAACTTTTTAGTTCCTTTTGACCTTCATAAGAGTACAAGTTTTTTCAAAGCAAATGTCTTTTCGTGCTATGTAGTTGGCATTAATCTCTTTTGTTGCCAAATATTTAATACTTTAGCTAAGAAATAATGAACAAAAAGTTATCCGATGAACATAGTTACACAACTATTCTTTACAATACAGCATACCCATGAATGCTGATATACTTTGTATGAAGGGTGCTATACTCTACATGTGAATAAAAGTGGCCATGTGGTCTGAAACTGTACTGTGCGTGCTTGCATTTTTATCAGTGTTTGCTTTCATTGATAACATGGGCGTGTAATTATTTTATCAGCTGTATTTCATATTACCTATATAAAAGAAAATCCATAGTATAAGAGAAACATAATGAAAGGCTGTTATCAGTGTTGATAACTCAGAGTGATATGCTAACGCAATTGTAGTGTTTGTGTGATGTTTGAGTTCAGCATGCGTGGACAATACATACTTTTTTTTTTTAATATGCTGTAAGTTTTATCATGCTAAACCACAATATATAAATAGCATATAGGTGATTAAAACAAATGATCTACATTTAATAGTGGGGTAACTGAGTGTGGGGTATGAATATGAATAAAAGAAATAAAAGAAATTATGCATAAAATTGAGTTATCAATATAAAACACAAGAAAGTAAACAGTTTCACCTGGTATCACCTTTTGACTTTGCAAAGAGATCTATAGCTTTTCATTGTTAGTAAAACCTTCAATATGTACACAAATATTCTACGTTGTAAATATTAGATACGATAAGTAATAACAAAAGTTATTGTCCCTTCCTTTAATCATATAATTGACATTGCTTTGAGGACAGTGATTACATTATTATAATTTATCACAAATTATTTGCAGTTGAACATATGTGTGTACATTACCTTATCTTTATGCATTGATAAGGTGAGTCAAGCTGTATAAAAGAGGATGTATGCTCATGTGTAGGCACTCAGGTTGTGGAGTCTACAGGTGAGTATGGGGTTATAAACTTAGTACAGTCCCATTTTTGTGACATGAAGTTCTAATTTTGCTCAACTGAAATTCCTTGTCTTTTACAGTTGATAGCATCACCTTGACAATGAAGTTGGCTTTCATTGTGTGTGCCATGGTGGCACTGTCTGAGAGCCTCATCCAGTAAGTCAGACTACTCTAGCATGGCTCTGCATTTGTGAATTTGATTTTCCTACTAGCTGAACTACTATATGTTCAAACAGAGGATCTTATAACTGGTTGATTAGAGGTTTACAGACAAGTGAAAGAAAAGAATTTGATGTGCACACTCTGGTGTATGATAGGGTCCCTCTGATGAAGGGTAAAACTGCCAGAGAGAGCCTGGAAGAGAAGGGCCTGTGGGAAGACTACAGACTCAAGCATCCATACAACCCTATGGTCAAGTTTGACCAGCGCTTGGCCGTGGCCAACGAGCCCATGACCAACGATGCTGATGTGAGTGACAACTGCTGAACCTTGAACAGATAAATACAGTACATCTGTGTTTGTGGTGGTAAATTGTCTTGTCTTCATCTCCAGTTGTCTTACTATGGAGTCATCTCCATTGGAACTCCTCCTCAGTCCTTCAAGGTCATTTTTGACACCGGCTCTTCTAACCTGTGGGTGCCTTCCATCTACTGCACCAGCACAGCCTGCAGTATGTGAAAATATACACACTTAACATTTTCTTGATTGAAAATCTGTCTAGCTTCCCTGCTGATACAGCGGCAAACAGTAACTTTTTTCATCTGTACCTTCCCAGGCAACCATAACAAGTTTAATCCTAGCCAGAGCAGCACCTACAGATATAATGGTAGTCCTCTGGATATCCACTACGGCACTGGCAGCATGACTGGCTTTCTTGCATATGACACTGTGATGGTGAGAAATAAAAACACGCAGAATCACTTTGAACTGGCAATTGAACATTTACTTATTGTTGTTTCACACTGATTGTCTAAGAATATTACTATACTTCAACAAGAACAAATCTGTTGGTCTGCAAAATCACCCTCACATGTGCTGCACCAAAGATGTGAATAAAAATGAAGAAGTTGTGCAGAGAAAGATTTGACTGCTTCCTTTCTATTCTGTTAAATCCATGTACTGAATGCGTATTGTTTGTGTATGGCTGTCGAACGCAGGTAGATGGGCTTTCTGTGACAAACCAGACATTCGGTTTGAGTAAGACTGAAGCTTCCTTCATGCAGCACATGCCAGCTGATGGTATCCTGGGCCTGGCCTATCCACACCTGTCTGCCTCTGGTGCAACTCCCGTCTTTGACAACATGATGCAAGAGGGCCTGGTCAACCAGGACCTCTTCTCCGTGTACCTGAGCCCGTAAGGACGGCAGTTTCTGGATCTCAAAGCACTAAATAGCATGCTAACTTTTACTACATAAACCAGATGGTGGATCATTTTTATTAAATTCACCATTATGTTTTCCTTTTCCTCTGTAGTAACTCTGAGCAAGGCAGTGTAGTGACATTTGGTGGTGTTGACTCCAACCTCTACTCTGGTCCTATTACCTGGATTCCCCTCTCCAAAGAACTGTACTGGCAGATCACAGTGGACAGGTAAATTCAAGGATATGGCATCATAAGTCCTAGAAAAAAAAATATAAATCAAATTGTTATTTTAGGCAAAAATGTGTGACATCTGTTTGCCTTCAGTGTTACCGTGAATGGACAGATTGTGGCTTGTAGTGGTGGTTGCCAGGCTATTGTGGATACTGGCACTTCTCTCATTGTTGGACCTCAGAGCAGCATCAGCAGCATCAACACTCAGTTGGGAGCCAGTAACCAGAACGGAGATGTAAGTTCCAGAAAAACTTGTTTGTTGACTGAATGACATTTCTCTAAGTCATGTTTAGTAAACTTTTTTTTCTGTTTTCCCTCTCCCTCTGTTGTCAGTATGTTGTCAGCTGTAACAACATTGGCCAAATGCCTGATGTGACCTTCCAAATCCATGGACAGCAGTTCAGCCTCCCAGCCTCTGCCTACATCCGTCAGGTAAGTGTTTATTCCCCTGTCGGACTGTGTTTCCTTACTTCAGGTTAAAATTATTCTCCTGTCCCCTTCCACACAGTCTCAGCCAAATAGTTGCAGAACTGGCTTTGGCAATGGAGGAAACAGCCTGTGGATCCTGGGTGATGTCTTCATTAGACAGTACTACTCCATCTTCAACAGAGCCCAGAATATGGTGGGTCTGGCTAAGGCTATATAGTCAACCTGAAGTTACCTCGTCTAAGAGTCAGCAATCACATAAACATCTCTGTGCTACAGCAGGATTTCCAACATGTGTGTTTTTCTGTGCTACTGTACAAACATGTAATGATTGAGACCCTTTTCTGATTAAATTTCCTCAAATTCAATAAAAAGAGTTGAATTATTTTCTTATTTATTAAACTGTGTAACGAAGAAATCTGACAATGATGAACAACTGTACTTCGTCTCAGATGCAAAATAACTTGCACGCATCACGGATCAGTGGGTACTGTTGCCACTAGAGTTAATTACAGGATAATGGGGAATGCTAAGACATGCTTTCAGACAATACGATTAGAGAAGACTCATAAAGATAGTAAACTGAATGAGCAATGTTAGTTCAACATCATTTTATGAGCTCTTGTAAAATCCACTTAGGCTTAGAATTCAATAAAGTCAAAATATTAGGTTAGACTGTTTAGTCACCTGGACATGTCATTACAGACAACTTTACTTTCCTTTTATATTTCTCAGGTTAAAAAATCAACTCTACTATATTTTATACTTATGTAAGTACAAAGTTATGGAGCTATGTGAATTACATTAACATTTGGCATTAAAAAATAAAAGTTGGTATTGGAAACACAGTTGGCATTACTGAATAAAGTTGTACTGACATTAAAGATATCTTCACTATTTTTATGATAAAGCTACTAATTATCCCATACAGGCGATAGGATGGTCAGCATGTAATGATAAACAACTGCGACAGATACATTTCTCCTATGTGACTAACACATCATGTAATTGGTTCTTCACCTGGGGATGAAGTCATGTGTGTACATAGGGGCTATTTTGAACATTGTACACTCATGTGTGTCTCATAGAATTTATGGATGAGGTGTGCACATCTGCACAAAGCTTCCTCTCTGTCTACTGTGCATCAGCGACCACCGAACTTCAATTTACGGACCTTTCCATGTGTTTTGGGATTGTTAATAGCCCCATTCTACACAGCTGCTTTGGGAAGCAGCTGTGTTCTGCAGTTTAATGAGGCTGGGGCAGAGAACCACAGGTAGCTATATTTGCACTGTCAGTAAGTTGCCATGCTTTAACTCTCTTCAGTTTTAAACAGGCCTAATTAAACACTAGTAAAAATTAGTTTTAGTCCAGCTCAATCCTATGAGTTAAAGCATTGTCATTATGAAATGAAACAACCAACTATAGACGTCAAGTTTCCATGAAGAATATTTTTCTTCAGAGTACAAAAAACAGGACACTTTGGTTTTGAATATTTACACAAATGCCACTACATTTCTATATGTATAAAAGTGAAGGAAAATATGTGAGCAGAACCTGTGGTAAATTTCACATATTGTAGCTCAGCAACATTATAATCATCATATAACCCATTGCATACCTATATCTGTGCAAAACTAGCCTCAGGTACTGAGGTACCTCTGACCTTTTGATTTGCTAGAAACACTTTCTACAGTGGTTGCAGCCAGTTGGTGTGTGTAACCAGCTTCCTTCAGTCTCTTGTCCAAAAATTCACCTCGCCAGTGATTCTCACAAGAATCCTGGTATGGTTGAGATTTGAGTCCATCCTGGCCTAAGCCAGAGCAGGATTCTCAACATGCACTCCTGTTGATTGACTGGACACTTCCAGCCTTTCTATCGCTTTGATAAAAGTCTAGTAAGTGTACGTGTGAACCATGTTGGCATGCATTCAGTAGTTTTGCTTTGAAGGATAATTAGCACGTTTGCTCGCAGAGTTAAACAGACAGGTCCATACATATAAAATCAGACCAGCTTTTCAGGCACAGCTGTTTTTTTTTTCTTCCAGGTCAAACTAGTTTCTTTCCCCACTGTTTGCTGACTGAACAATAATGGAATGAGGAAGTTTTTACTAGAGCACCATATCATTTTTAGATTTCTCCGTGTATAGTGTGAAAACCAGGTGACAGCAGCAGATTCATTTTTCTTTCTTACCATTGTGCTATTAAGATTAACATTAACTTATGAGCACCAAAATGTTTTTTACTTTTATGGAAACATCAGTCCCTTGTTCAATTCAGTGTTAAAAAGACGATTAAAAAAAGGAAATACAGAACATTGGGATTTCTGTGGCAGGGTAAGTGTGTTTTTAACCTTGACTTCATTTGTGTACTTTCTGTGATGATAGCCACTTAATCATTGTATATGTACACTGATCAGGACATGCAAATGTAAATATGATTGATGATGAATGTGGAGGCCAAAACATTAGAGACATACTGCAGGATGACCCCACTGTCCACAATGACCTCATTAATACACATGTAGTAGAATTATAACATTTCAACATAATCGCTGAAAAATTACAACTTTGTAAATGTTGAATTTAGGGCAGAGCTGTTGTATTGGATTGTGCATCTAATGTCTAATGAGTTAAGTTTAATTTTGTGTGTGTGTGTGTGTGTGTGTGTAGACATTCAAATGTCTGCAAAAGGCAAAGGCAAACGACAAGTCACATGCTACAGTGACTGGATGTCGCAACTACCACCTACACTTCACAACATTCCTCTCTTCAATCTGTCCATACCAGGTACAAAGATAAAACAGTGTTACAGGTTAAAGTCCCACTTTCCAGTTCAGTACACACAACTTTATTACATTTCACTTGACTTGTTGCTGCCATGAGAATAACGTGAAGCGTGACAGTAATAATGGACTGAATGTTTGCAGTGTTCACTAGGTTACAGGTAAAAACATTAAGACATAAGTGGGATTATTCAGCTTATGACAATCCACCCACATGCTGTTATATGTATCAGTCTGGACCAAAATGATGGACCTACTGATTGACTATAAACTTTAACTACAAAATTACCAAGTTTGGAAATATATTATTTTCTTTGGATGGTGGTCCAGAGGTGGTAGAAGTACACAGAGTCACTACTCATGTAAAGGTGCTTGCATAAAAAAGTACCCCACTTAGAGTAGAAGCTGAAATACATACTCTACAAGTACTTTAAAAAAAAAAAAGTATTATTATAGAATTAACCTGATGCTGTTCTTAACATGAATGTACAAATCTAGTCCAGATTTGTTCGGCAACCTTTTAAATCTAAAAAATATAAATAAGTAAAGTAGCAGGTGGTAAATGAGGAGCTATTGTACACTGTACTGTACATGTAGTTAGACCATAGTTAGTTATTAGATGCTTTTTGTATTAAGAATCTGCAGCTGCAATGTAACTTGTAGCTAAATAGTAGTTGAATAAAAAGGACAATATTCACTTCTAAAATGTGAAGTATAAGTAATGTAACATGTAAACACTAAGTACAAGTACTTAGTTAAATTGTACTTAAATACAACACTTGAGTAAATGCACTATTTTTAATCATTACTTACTTTAAATATTGTTATCACACTCATATTTAACTTACTGTACATATGGTATTTCCCAGGAAGTCATGACTCTATGAGCTACGATTTGGACGTCAACTCTTCTATAGTCGAGCCTGAGAATCTTAGAAAATTCAGCAAGATTTGCTGCGTGCGTAAATTAATGCTCAGATGGGCAGCCACTCAGGTAAGCTACTGAATGAGTTTACGCATTTAAGAAATAAAGACTGGTTGTGTGACCTGTGCGGGGGTTTGTCTTATAGGAGGACTCCATCACTGATCAGCTGAATGCAGGAGTGCGTTACTTCGACCTGAGGATCGCTCGCAAGCCCAACGACACCAACCACAATAGGCTGTACTTTTATCATGGGCTGTACACGAAGACTGATGTGGAGGTAAGAATGAAAATGAAGTGAAAACCTGGTAGTATGGAAACTTCAATATTAAAAAAGAATAATTAGTGGATAAATGGCGTAGCCCCAGATAGCATGTGCTGGGTATTAAAGCTAAAGTATCAATGGAGATTATATATTTATTAATGCCATTTATATTCTGACATTGTGATCAGAGTGCTCTCAGGGTCATCAATGACTGGGCAGAGAAACACCGCAAAGAGATCATCATCCTGTCTTTCTCCCACTTCAAAGGGTTCCACACAAAGTCAGATGAGCTGCACGGCCATCTCATCAACCTCATCATGACCTCGTTTAAAACCAAAGTCGCACCCAGAGGGGTAAAGTATCGTTTTCATCAAGATCTTTACTTCAAATATGGCCTGAGTTCCTACGACTTTCTCAATAAAACTTTCATGTATCGGAACAGGTGATCCCTAGCCTGAAGAGCTGCTGGGACCAAGGCACAAATGTCATTGTGTCTTATGATGATTCAAAATATCACCCTTATATGTGGAATAAAATATCTTATTTCTATGGAGATAGCATGGACCCTGCAAAAGTGCAATCTGAACTCAGTCACGTTTTGGAAAAAACGAGGCCTTCAGACTGTGAGTTTTTATTTTCCCTGTAGCTTGGTGGGTAGAGTATATCGATTCTAATGACAGAGCGAATGTTTTTTTCCTTTTAATTATTGATGAGCTTTCCTTTGTCCATGACCTACAGATTTCTTTGTATGTGGCCTGAACCTGACGCTGCCAGAAAATGGCACGATACTTTTGTACCTTCTTCGCCTCTGTGACAACTTTGCCAATGTTGTAAGGAGAAGTCTCCCAAGGCTGCTGGAGTGGGTCAAACAGCAAGGCAGCAGGAAACCTAACATCATTGCCTCAGACTTGGCATGCCGTGAGGATTTTGTCTCAACAGTTATCCAGCTCAACATGTCAATGAATAAATAGTGGGAATTCCATCCTTTCATCCACCAATGCATCATATTTACTTTTTTTTAAAAACACAAAACCGTGTCATCACAACACACTGGTCTGCTGGTGCGCCATCATGTGTCTGCTTATTGAATTACAATAAAGTTTTCCCATCGTGCCTGGAACTTCTGTCATCTCTGTGACTGTGCATAAAGTCTATGGGGTCAGCTAACATAGTAGCTAATGTTAGCTTGCTAAAGCAACTAAGCAACAGCACATTTGGTGAATTAGGATGTTAAGATTAGCATGGCGTCGGTCGGCGTCCAAAAGTAGCCGCTCCGAGCCTGCACGCTTTTTGGCAGCAGCTTTCCGGAGAGCGGACAGTCCGCAACAGAGCTTAGGGGGCTACACAAGGTGTCTGAAACTAATTCCCCACCCACCAAGTGACCACTCATCGTTTCTCTGTTCCCCACCGGCCTACTACCTCAGGTAAAGCCACCACGGCTAACTAGCTAGCTGACGTTAGTCTTGCGCTAACATTTAGCGTTTCGTTACTTTGGCATGTTACAGCAAGCATAAATTGCACAAATAAACAACGAGATCCGAACATAAAAATGCTTTTTCCGCATGATAGTTAGCGAGTTTCTGTGAAGACTGTCAATATGCTTTTGAGCGACTAGAAGTGTTTCACGAAATCCCAATAGGAAGTAATACAATTATTTATATCGTTGTTGTTAGTTGTTGTCAGTAAATATCTCCCCGTGAATAAAGACATTTATCTAATGTCTAAGTAATTCATACTTCAATTCGGCGTAAATATATAAGTCACAAAGCTGGAATTTCCAATGAAGTGCTGCATTTTAAACCATCTTGCTTGGTAGACGTTACTTAAACATTTATACTGTGCTAGCAGAGTCATTGTGGATTACATGTAAACAAATCAAATAGATATGTGTTATATTTCTAAGGCCGAATTAAAAGGAATGGTTTGATATCTCAAAAACTGTGCTAAGTCATGACTTCTGTGACATAGCCGTTTGAATAGGAGCAAAGGGGGTTTTAAATTATATAAAATTTAAATGGAGTTCGTAATAGCTGTTCATTTAGCTGAGGAATTAGTGACTATTTTATATTCATTTGTGCTTGTCCGGCTAGAACATACCTGCCATATTAAACACCTTTTGGACATACATTTTCATTTGGAGTGTTCATATATGCCATTGTATTTCCACACCTACATATATACTCACATAAATATTAAATACATATTCCCTATTCCATTCAGAATCTTAATGAAAAAGGGTAACACAAGAGCAATGCAATTATTTTGCACATACAGTTACATGCAGCTTTTAGGGTTAATCTAAAATGAGTAATCCTAATAGTTGTATTCACATCATAAAGAATTAAAACACCTGTATAATTAATTAATAATTCAAACAAATCTCTACATTGTTATAAACAAAAAGAAGCTTGGATTGTAAATGCAAATATTTGTGTGTCCAGTCCATTTGTTTTTATGAGTATGGCATCAGGGTTTGAAGGTTCTTCAGTCGACACTCACAGACACACCAACAGCTTAGCTAAGGAGAAGTCACCCTACCTGCTGCAGCATGCACACAATCCTGTTGACTGGTAAGTGGCTTCAAAGTGCAGACGTGCACAATTTCTGCTCAGTAGATATCATATATACTATGATGCAATCTTTATTTCAGGTATCCATGGGGACAAGATGCGTTTGACAAAGCAAAGAATGAGGATAAACCCATCTTTTTATCTGGTATCTGATATCAGTTTCACACTTTGTATTAAAAAGTGTTTCATTTTAGCTTCATTTCAGCCTGTAATGCTTCAGTGCAAGAAAAGAGAAATTGTACACTGTATCTAGACAAACACTTTTTGTACTGACTTTCTATAGTTACACTATTAGTAAAAACATGTTTTTCCTGTACATCTCTGTATTTAACTGACCATCAGTGGGGTACTCAACATGTCACTGGTGTCACGTAATGGAGAGGGAGTCGTTCGAGGATGAGGAAATTGGAAAATTCCTTAGCGACAACTTTGTCTGCATTAAAGTTGACAGGGAAGAGAGACCTGATGTGGACAAGGTGTACATGACCTTTGTACAGGTGTGTGCTTACATGTCTGTTTCATTCACATTTTCTCACCCAAGCCTTGCTTCAATTTTTCATCTAATATTCTCTGTTGGTTGCCAATGTCTATAGGCAACATGTGGAGGTGGAGGTTGGCCAATGAGTGTGTGGTTGACACCTGACCTAAGACCTTTCATTGGAGGCACCTACTTCCCTCCAAGAGACCAAAGAGGAAGGCCTGGGCTCAAGACAGTCCTCACCAGAATTATTGAACAGGTAAAAGTATTTGTCTTGTTGCATGTTTTCTGCCTGAAGACCACCTGTGTTGTACCTACGTATGACAAGTATGAGTGATGTTTCTCAGTGGCAGAATAATCGTCCAGCTTTGGAGTCCAGTGGAGAGAGGATCCTTGAAGCATTAAAGAAAGGCACATTGTTAGCTGCAAACCCAGGAGACAGTCCTCCGCTGGCACCAGATGTAGCTAATCGCTGCTTCCAGCAGTTGGCCCATTCCTACGAGGAGGAGTATGGAGGTTTCAGAGATGCTCCCAAGTTCCCCACACCAGGTAGACATGATAAAACCCAGAATGTTGATTTCACCCATTTCACCCCTCCTGATTCTAACTCTTTCTCTCTGCCCCTTCTCTCTCCTCCATAGTAAATCTGATGTTCCTCATGTCGTACTGGTCTGTGAATCGCTCCACCTCAGAGGGCATAGAGGCCCTTCAGATGGCCTTGCATACACTCCGCATGATGGCGCTGGGTGGCATCCATGACCACGTGGCACAGGTTCTTATATGTGTGTTCTACAGTGAAACTATTAGTTGATATATTAAATAAATTGATAAATCAACTGACAGAAAATTAGGAGCATACTGCTGCAGGAAGGCGAAACTGTGACTATAAACATCATAAACATTTATCATCATGTTCTGCAAAGCAAGCAAAAGTACTTTTTTAAATTTATATGCACTAATATTGTTTTGAAAGTGACATGCACATGGTACGTCACGTTGGACTTGACGCCACTAATACTAGGGTGCCGGTACCTTTGTAAAATAAACACTGGAGGTCATTTAGAGCAGCTTTTTTAGTTGTGTGCAATAAGGTGGCAAGGTCTAAAACTAAGACCCAACAAATTGTAAATGCAGGTAATTTTTTGAGCAACTTTCAGAGGACCAGGTGTCACACACTTTTAGACAAATGTTGGTAGCAAAATAGTTACGTAATAAAACGCAGTCACGAGAGACTCAGCTTCATTTTTCTTTCTCTGCTGGAGTTTGACAAAACACACGCAGAAGCTGGCAAAGCTGCCAGTGAACAGTAGGTGTTTTGACTGTGCCATCCACCTTGGCCAGTGACTCAAAAAGTTTCAGACACTGGAAAGAGGTGTCCTAATGAAAGACTAGCTTTACACCAATATAGCGGGCTTTTTATGAAAAGGGGCTTGTCAATACAAATGAAAAAGCAAAATTTTCAGCAGTCACAGCTTCTCCAATGTGGGAATTTGATACTGTTTTCAAATTGTATATTGCAGATTACATTAAATATTCTTTGAGTTTAGACTGTGGGTCAGATAATAGGAGACAGTATAATAATGATTTGTTTGCACCTGTAATTTGTTCAATTACAGATGCAGTCACTGACATACAGACATAACTGTTGAAATAACTGTACATCATTGATGTTTGTGTCTCTCCCTCTCAGGGTTTTCATCGTTACTCCACCGACTCCTCCTGGCATGTTCCCCATTTTGAAAAGATGTTGTACGACCAGGCTCAGCTGGCTATAGCCTATATAACTGCTTCTCAGGTGTGTGTGTACTGTGTGTGTGTTTGTAACTGGCTCTTTTTCTGTGTATTTTTCTTTGTGTATCTGACAGGGTAATTATACCTCCATTCTGTGTCTCTCTTATCTAAGTAATTTATTGCCATTATCCAGTCAGCAAAAACCACCAGTGTGCAACTTAGCAGACATAGTAACTTCAGAGTAAATACAAATGGTCATGTTTCAGGTGCCTGTGCTTTTACACACATATTGCATGTGGGTAGTTTGTAAAGCCCTTTGATTTCAATGTATAATGATTTTCACAAAAAAATACAGATTTTCACTTTAAAAAGAAGAAGTAGATCAGTTGCAAGTGATTATAAAGAGGCCATGCTGCACTTGACTGTGGAACCTGTGTGGTTACTCTTCTTTTGAGTGTGTACTGGGCTGGCCTGTTGTTTTTCAGTGTGGACAAAGACTGAGGAACAAGAACTTAATGAGGACACAAACATGAAAGCAAACCCAGATACAGATGCATACATGTTTGTGCTTAATGGGGTTATAGGGGCTACCACAGCATTTGTATCACATGCTGCAGTTAATATACTGCATATAAATCACATGAAGGGATCTTTAAGCTTATGTTGAGGTTGAATCATGACTCTAAGCAGGTGTGTGTTTCTAATTTTTCCAGGTATCAGGTGAGCAGATCTTTGCAGATGTTGCTAAGGACATACTGGTCTACGTCTCCAGAGACCTGAGTGACAAGGTGAATCATCTGCAGCCTTGTTAGGACTTCTGTGTGGATTTGTGCATGTGTCTGTGATACTGGTCCTCACTGGTATAAAGCACAAGTAAAGTAAGGATGTTGGGGTTGGGGTTATGCATTAACATGGGTTATGGCTGATGTTAATGCAGTGTTTTGGGAATGCATGCTAACAATAAGAAACTCATTAAACTGATCTATACAGACTTTGGCCCTTTGTCACAATAACTGTGTCTGCTGCTGACAAAGCACAAGCATTAACTGTAAATCCCACCAGGGATAATAATTGTGTGTTTGATAGTGCATGTGTTTGTTTGAGGGCAAGGGGTGGGACCCCATTGAAAAACGGCCTCTTAAACCCCTTGCTCTCATCTTGGGGTCAACCTCCCCTTTTGATTAATGAGTCGACAGCAGAGAACAGGGCAGAGAATTAAAACCACACTTGCTACAGTCACTATATTCTCCAAGATTTATTATATAATTATACACCAATAAATTAAGGCTGAAAAGGTAATTTCCTATAGACTGTATGTTTCTTTCATGCTACAACAGCATCAGTGATATAGACTCCTGGAGTTCTCATCATGCATTGAGAAATACAGTACACTGCTGTGTCCAGGCTCTCAGAGAGCACTAACATGACCCTGTGTGGATGGAGTACAGTGAATGACATGGACTAGCGCTGTTGCATTGTTGTTCTGCCCTGCTCATTTGGCAGCAGGTGCATAGTCTTGGTAAGTAGGCTACATAGCAGCAGGTGAGGTTAGCACACTGTTTCTCTATGAAGGCAAAAATGAAGGCTGTGTATTGGCAAGAATCTGATATGTATCATGATACAGGGGTTATGATTCAGTGTATTGTCATATAATTACAAAATTTGCATTGTCTAAATACAATGCTAAATTAACCACTATCTGCCACAAATGTTTGTATCTAAACTCAATCAATACAGTCTTTTTGAGAATCGACACAATATCACAAAATATTTTATCACAATATTCAGTATTTTTTTACACCCCTGGTAAAATACATCTATTGTAACCTGTCATGCAAAAAAGTGACAGCTTTTGATCGCCTCTATACCAAATAATATTTATTCAGGACTCATTTACAAAAGGTTTGCATGTACTAAGCCATGTTCAAACTTGATAAAGCCTGCAAAGAATGGCACACATGACATGGAAACGTTAAAGCAATTTCAGGTGGCTATTATTGCATCTGTATTTAATACCAGGTGCAATCTGCTTATGCACAGATAGCTGTTGTTATTATGTAAATGAATATATTATTATTATATGTTTAATTTACTTAGTGCAAGAGAGGATATGCACATATGTATGCTTGCGAACATTATGCCCCTGATATGATCAGGTCTGTGAGCTTGTGCCATCAATATTAAAAGTACCTTATTTTTGTTATTAAAATGGTCCAGCTCATCAGTTTAAATATTTGATATGTTTTCTGTTTCACTGTGAATAAAATATGGATTTATAAGAGATGCTGATCATTGCATCCTGTTTTTACGTAGCATCTCAAATTATTGGCAATTAAGTTTGTAGACACAGACATCCATTCACACTCACATTAACTATATAAAAAACTATATGTGTTTAATTTGTATTAAATTTGTGTATGTTAATTATTTAAATTTATGAAGCAATTCTGTACACACCAATAGTGGCTTTGTAATGGCTGTAATGTCTTCACTTATAGGATATTATCCTATTATTATTATTATATCAATGTTATTCTATCACAGTTTCCTTCCTTTTCCTTCCTTTTGTATTCTCTCAAACAGTCAGGGGGGTTTTACAGCGCAGAGGATGCAGACTCTGTCCCAGCATCAGGAGGACCAGAAAAGCGTGAGGGAGCATTCTGCGTCTGGACTGCATCTGAGATTCGGGACTTGCTGCCAGATGTGGTGGAGGGTGCCACAGGAGCTGCCACACAGGCAGACATCTTCATGCACCATTATGGGGTCAAGGAGCAGGGCAATGTTGCTCCGGAGCAGGTACTTCATTTGTATTATGTCACTTAGAGGCACTGCAAACTTTGGTCTTAAAAGAAAACTACATCTTGTGTTTATATATAATATATTTCTGAAAAAATCCTGTAGAGTACAGATGTAGTGCAGACTTTTAATAACATATCCAAATAGCATTTTGAGACGTTAGAGCTGGTCCATTTAAGTATTAACATGACAGCTGTTGGAGTCAGTATGAGCCCATTTCGGTTTTGTGTGTTGCCAGGACCCCCATGGGGAGCTGCAGGGCCAGAATGTGCTGATCGTGCGTTATTCCGTGGAGCTAGCGGCTGCTCGCTTTGGAGTCAGTGTTGAGAAAGTCAATGAGCTCCTGGCCTCCGCCAGAGCCAAAATGGCAGAGGTGAGGAAGAGACGGCCACGTCCACATCTGGACACCAAGATGCTGGCTTCCTGGAATGGTAAAGTTAAGACAGGCTTACATTACACCAATATGATTTAACATTCCCAGCAAATATAATAGCCATCATTAAACACATCCTGACTTCTCTGTATCTGCAATGCATATCAAATGATGCATTTGCTCTTTCACGTCTGCAGCTAGCTTTTTTCACACTAAAGTAGCAACTTTAACTGCCCAATTGCCTCATTTGTAGTTAAGGCACAGCTTAAAGAAACTGACCGTTTCAGCTTTTACATCATTCATGGTAACATAGGAGAAAGAAGTCATTACTAACCAGTGATGGAAATCAAAACAATCAGACAAAAACACTAAGGTATTTTATTCTTTTAGGTTAGTTATTGTAAAGTTGCCCTTATATAATGCAGGTAACGTAACTGTACAGTGGGTCAGTAAAGATGTACTGTTTTAAGCCCCATTTAGGCAGACAACACATCACACTTTCATTATCTTCTTCACAGATTTAAAATACATTTTTTTAACACTGTGAAAATAGGTGTAGATTATTATAGAGGTGCTAGTTGTCACTTTGGATTACTGTGATGCCAATTTGGACTCTCCTCAACACCATCCAGCACATTACTCAGATGTGATTAATTACAAGAAGAAAAAGCGCACCACACATACAAACACATGTATACATGCACAAATTTAGCTCCCAGAGCACATGTCTCAAGGCAACGTGTTAGTGAGCTAATAAGGTTCTGGGATACCAAGAACTTTCCAATTAGATACAAGAGGCTCTTTCTACTCTCTAATGAAGAAACCCCTGCATTAATCACCTGTCCTCGGCTGTAACACTTTGAAGACCAGGTTGTGCACTCACTCCCTTTGATACACTACATGAAAGCAGATTAGAGGAAAAGAGGGAGGAAGGAATGACAGAAGAGAGGAGGACTGAGAGAGAACAAGGAAAGTTCTAAGAGGAAACATTACTACACTGAGACTGAGGCACAGCTACACATTAATACCTCAGTGGAGAGAGGACATGTATCTTCACCTAATCGTTCCACCACATCCACCAACACCATCTTTACTGCTGCTTCTCCTTCAGGTCTGATGCTATCGGCCTATGCCCGAGCTGGAGCTGTGCTGGGGGACAAGGCCTTGCTGGAGAGGGCGCTTCAGGCTGGCAGCTTCCTAAAGGAGCACCTGTGGGATGCTGAACAACAGACCATTCTTCGATCCTGTTACCGTGGAAACCAGATGGAGGTGCAACAGGCGTAAGACACAATTTTTATATCACTGCAGTGTGCCTATACTTTACGTACCTTATGAATTCATTTTACTGCCAAATAATAAATGAAATAAATATTTTTTATTATTACTATGTTAGCAGTCACTGAATGATTTTCCACTTTTCTATTATGCAGAATTTTTTATGCTGAAAAAAATAGCTTTTTAACTGAAAACTTTGTTTACATGCATAATTTTTTTTTGTTGTAATGTATGTTATATTCCTTTGTTATATACATTTTTAGTGGGGCTTGCAATTCTAACCAATCAGAGAAGGCCGGTGTTAATGACAGGAAGTAAATTGGCTGCAAGTCAACGCACTTTCTGGGCGTTTGTCAATCTGCATACTTCTTTGTACTTGTGCTCCAAGTATGGTTCCAATTCCAAATACACATGTAGTCAAGTACAGCTCAAAGCACATGAAGTGTTGCTCTGCCTATTTTATTGAAGATGCTTTGAGATTAGACATGTGTGAACTTGGTGAGCCAAATATCCCATCATACATTTCGCACCACTTAGTAACAATGGCGGATGAACACATGCAAAACTGTTGCTTAAAGTTTCTTTAAGAGAAATTAATGTGTGATTTTTTGAATATGTGGTAGATAGATCAAAATAGTGCCTACTTGAAAATTCATGTTTGTTATGTGTAAGGATCTGCTAATAATGATCACATTTTGATAATAGCAGCCTTTTTTTCTGTTGTCATTCCATGCCTCATCCGAAATTAGCTACTGAATTAAATATAGCCCATTTAATATAGTCCATATACTGTGTGTCACATAATCAATACATGAGAATGACAACAAACTGGTGTGAGGGGGTTTATATTTAATATGTATTACATATATATAAAATAAAACAAAATATAGCAGAGCTAAACTGGTGATCAGCAAAGATGCTGCTGCCTCATTTGTGCATTGACTGTTCTGTGTCCTTCTGTCCCCAAGAGTCCGTACTCTGATTTTGCACTTGCCAAGTCTGAACTTCCAAGTAGGGGAGTTCGTACTTCATGTACTCTGTATTGAGACACGCCCTCTGTCTACTGCTCCTCTCACAGACCCGCAAGCTCCACATTCTGGCATTATCTGAGACTGTGTACACATAAAAATTGGGCAAGATATGAAAGGTTCTTGTTGTGATAGGAATTTCCAGTGTACATGTGCATATAATTCAATTACCTCAGTGTTGTCAGAAACCCAACAGGGCACCTTTTAACAGTTTTATCTTTTCTGTCAAACATCATGATCAGAATTACAGTATTGGCCTCTTTGTTATATTACACCTATCTTGTATACCATTACATCTCAGTCACCTTGTCAGCCGACTGGGGGAGAAATGTTTTAATGCTTGTTAATTCAACTACATGAATAATGAAATAATGTGGCAAGTTCAATAAGTAAGAGTTTCACTTTAAGCTCTGTACAGGAGCTGGGATGACTGTTTATATGTGAACAGGAAACAAGGCTATTGGGATAAATCAGGTTACAAGAGGAAATCGGAGAACATGCTCACTGTTTACTGCACTCCAGCAATCAGGTTACTGTAAAACTGCATTTGCATACACCAGTCAGTAATCTGATTTCTCCCCTACCCTGTGTTATATACTATTTGAACCAAGATTGTATTTTAAGTGGATTTAAGAATGAGAATGTTGAATGACATATGGTGTTGATGCCTCAAGAGAGCATTTGAATTGACAGCACAGAGAGCCTCTGTGCTAAAATATACTAAAATGGGTTGTTCCTGCTGATCAGCTATATAGTTGTTTAGACTGACTTTGTCACAACTAAGGCTAAGCATTTACTTTGTTTGCGTTGTGCCTTACATGTACAAGTGAGAGACAAAGCAAGCAAAGCAGGTCAAGTCAAGGAGAAATGGTTGAAAGCAGTGTCATGAGAGGAAGTGTTTCAGTTTTGTCATATGTAATGTAAGTGCCAGATGGAGTTTTTCGTGCATAGGAAGTTGATCAGCTGAGAGGAGCGGCAGAATGAATGACTGGGAGTAATTTACATTACAATCACGTCATTTTTTAAAAATTCAAATCCGTCTAAATACCAACTAAAACTGAAACTAATACAAAGTGCCCTCTACACGTCTAAATAAGTCACTTTTCACCCCACGTATTTCCTAAATTCAGTCTGTTTGCACTGTGAAATGGAGCACTGATCTGTCTGCATGTATCTCTCTCAGCGGTCAGTTCCCCCCTGACACACAAAAATTAAATGAAATCACACATACATCTGTTGTTAAGAAGCCGCCTCCTTTATCATTATACATATAAAATCTGTCAGCCATACTTCAAAACTAAGCCCAAGGTCTGCATGTTTATATGAAGATTAGTAATCAGATTTCTTAAGAGCATCTAAACTTCCCAGATATCTGGAGCTGCTGGGGATGTGTTCTGTGGACTATCATTTCTGGACTTTACCCTGGGTTGTATTTTCACACATGCAGGACCCACCCGGACATACTCTGTTTTTAAAATGCGTTCTCACATCAGGCGAATAGGTGATGGAGGCATGATGTGACACAAAAGTACACCTCGGAGAAATACCTGCTGTGCTTAGACCTGGGCTCACACAGACTTTCTACTAGGAGTAATGGATAAAGGCTGTTTAATATCTATGTGGATTGACTAAGGTGTTTGCTGTCTCACATGCAGCTCACCTGGTTAATGCCTGGAGAAAGTCAGGATTCCACTGCATGTGTGAAAGCAGATTTAGCTGATTATTAGTGATGAGCCAGGTGAAGAGCTGGGTGTCAACAATGTAGCAATGATAGGAAACAATTTTTTTTTCTCATTGTGTTTTAGGAAATGCAATGAACAAATGAACTTTTCTGGAAATAGGGTTTGTAAATGAGCACGGCATGTGTGTATGGTTTTTATAATAAGACCACGATCACCAGGTGAATGCCTGCATTCAAACAGTGGATTCAACAAGTTCTTGAAATTACAGCACACACACACACACACACACAATACACTCTCCTGTTGATTGTAGCACCACCACACCAGGTGTTCTGGTTGTGCTGGGCAGCTCTGTGCCCTAGTTACTGTGAGTGAGTGAGTGTGAAATGCTACCGAATCAGCAGAAAAATGTGCCAGGAGTCCCACAGCACACATGATAAAATGCACAC
>OMLM01020533.1:88075-104106 GCA_900302695.1 Helostoma temminkii | reverse complement strand
AGTTTTAAACACAAGCATGAACACACACACACACACACACACACACACACACACACACACACACACACACACACACACACACACACACACACACACACTCAAACCTAAAAACTCTGGCCTTGTTCCACAGCTTGTGTCTCATTCATAATTGTCTAATTCAAGATGTTGTCAGCACAGAGAATGCTTACCAAAGGTCTCTTTTTCAAGCCTGGTTTAGTTTCCATACATGAGTAATTCACTCTGTCATGACAGTCACATATGGACCATGGACTAATTTACCAGGACAAATGGTTGAGGCTGAGACTAACTGGGTTAATAGGCTGTGGATATGTTGAGGAGCTGATGCCATAGATTTTCAGTGACCCTTGTCTGACACGGCGTGATTGAATCTTCAGGGAGCAGAGGGAGGCCTGAGCATGGTAACACTGAGGCAGAGTCTGACTTCATTTGTTAATCTATAAACGCAGTTCGTTTTTGTTTTGCAGTGTGACCACCAGAGATTACTTGTCAAAAGGTTGTTGTTCTGTAGATGTTTTTCAGAGTGAAGTATGAGCGTCTGCAGATAGTGTACTGTTGTTGAACTGTGGTGGCTACTGCAGGGCATGCTAATTAAGCATTGCCAGGTATGTTCTTTATGAGTAATAGTGATAAAATGGTATTGGTAAGCATTTAATATCACAGTTATAGGGATAAAATATATCATGTTTATCAGTTTTAGGAATAGAAATAGTAAGACAGGCGTATGAGTCTGAGCAAGGCAGTACAAATCATGTAGGTGAAATATCCACAAGCTAACGCGCTAACAGGCTAACAAGCACCAAGCAGTGTGCTGATGGTATTTTTCAGCTTGCAGGTAGCAGCTTGGTACAGGAAGTGTAGAAGGAGACTGAGTCTGTTCCAAAACTGGTATCAGAATTTGCACTGATGCAAGTTACCGAAAGCAGTGTGCAGTCTCCGCATACATCTCAGCACTTATGGGAGTTAACAAAGGAGAGCAAGTCCCCAGTCTGTGTCTGGGACACTGTTGCTAACTTTGGCTAATGCTGGGCACTATGTCACCCTCTTCACTGTCTTATTGTTGTTTGCATTATAATGCCATTGCTGTTCCTTTAGGCTCACTTACTGTGGTCCTTTATGAGGCTGCAGTATTCTATTCATAATCTATTAAATTTCTGTTTTTGTAATGAAAATACATATTTAACGCAGTGAAATGTAGTTTCAGGAAGCACAAGCATGACACTTAGAGTCAGTCCACTCTGACCTGCCCTCAGTCCACCTGCTTTGCTATGCTCCTCTTCCATTTGCTGCGCTTAGAGTAGATTACCTTCATTGTTCTGATCTGTCAAAATGATGTGGAGCCTTGAGATTTTATTTGTCATTGTTAAAAAATTCTGTCAGTGACCGAAAATGTTTGGTTAGCACAACCTCTGGACCTAACCATCTGGAAACCAGATGTAGTACATAATTAATTCTCAGTATATATTGTATATATTGTACTGCAAACATTTTTTTAGCTTCTGTTTAACTTATCTTGTCAATCCTAACTCTTCAGTTCTGTGTTTATTGCACTGTAAGTTACTTGTATATTGCATAGATAAAGCAGTTCTGATGTACTGTGGTAATCATATTATTGGCGGATATCCAGTGGTTTTTTCTGGTGTGCATTTTTTGAGAAAAGGAATGCAACAAATGTCCAACAAAAAGTAGAAGATAAAGTATGAAGTGTCAACACTTGGCACAAAGTGCACAATAGCAATCGGATAAGAAAAACAGAAATGTGAGAAAAATTCGAAGGGCCTCCAGACTGTCCCAGGAAAACAAACACCTGCTATGTGTTCAGACTAATGAGCCAAGCAGGGATCCTACCATTTTCTTTAGTCCTTCCCATCTCTCATATATTTTTCAATACTAGATTAACCTGTTTTTATATGTAAGGCCACAGCATAATGCTTAAACAGTGTATCCTGAAGCACAATCAACCATATTAAATAATTCTCTAACAGAAAGGTCACTGCAGTTGTAAAAATGATGGAACTCACTGTGTTTTCTTGACCCATTTTGCCCCAGAAGGGTTCTCCCTCTTAGGCTTATTCATGGAGAAGCAAAGTAGGTTGTGTATGAGAGAACCATTATTGAGCTATTATTATAAAACCATCTCTGAATGCAATGATATGGTAGACTGACAAGGTGTTTTATCTTTGCTCTCAGGGAAATGACTCATTCAGCACGCTCTATTAAAGGTGTGAATGAAAAGGCTGAGTATTTCTGAAAGGCTTTTACATTTTGGTGTTTGTGTGTCGGTGAGGCCCTCTTGAGGTCTTGTCTCAGACTGTCATCTCTGTTGCTGGACTCACCTAAGCCAGTTGACATGTCGTTGTGTCAGAGTGGTAATCTCTGAAGGGAAAAAAGAAGGTGATCTGGGTTAGGAGTGTGTTGGTGTGGAGTAGGAAACAGAAGTGGTGCAAATGACCAAAAACTGGTCTTTACCAATAACTAAATTATTTAGCAAGATCAAATACCAGGATTTGGGAAATTTTGTTCCTTTATATAATGTATGAAAGTGTGATGCAGAGTGCACACGGATGATAATGTGCTGATTTTCATGGAAAATTAATAATTTGATTATCTGAGTTGAATATCTGAGTCATAACAAAACTGGTTTTCTTTGGTAAAGGTACATGCGGTTAATTTGCCCACTTCATATTACAGCTCTGTAAATCGTCTTAGAGCTTTGACTTTCCATCTAGCAACATCACTGCATCAACATTTCACTCAGGCCAACTAGCATAGTTGTACACAACTTTTATTTTTCACAGCTTGTTTGCTTGATATCATATTCCTGGTACAGTCTTCTCCATTAGATTTACATTAAACTGGTGATGTCCTGTCCAGTGCAAAAGTGACTTCTAGTGACTTCTGTCTCCTTACTTATGACTCAACTGTCTGTCTGTCTGGGAAAGATATGCATAGATATCACTCCTCATTTGTCCACGACCCCCACATGGGCTTCTTCCTCTCAAAAGCCTTCGTTTGTTTTCAGCCACTTGACCCTCAACCACCAGTCTCGCCTGAGACAGCACTATCTGGCTTCCTGTCACCGTCCGTCTCCATGCACTCACCTAGATTGGGTGCCACTGTGGGAACTGGAGGCAAGGGGATGAGGGGTGGTGGTGTTTGAGAGCCCTGAGCGATCTTGTTGTTGGAGTGTAGATGGATGGAGGAGCGTTTAGACTCTGAATCACGGTTAGGGTGAGATTTTGGTGTGCGTCAGTTATTTTCAGCTGAACAGTGAATGACATGGTAGAGACGGCTAGTCCAGGTGTAAAGAGAATTACAAAGACAACAAAGTTTAAACTGACAACGTTTAAGAAAGTTTAATTTGTCTAATTAGTACCCTGCTTCATGTGAAACTTAAAAGACAGAGTGTGCGCTCCTGTGTGTGTACTCTCTGTGCCAGACACAGAAGGCATCAGAGAGAGCCGATGGGTAATTTCACAGAAAACACTTAGGGAAAGCTAATACTCAGTTTGGTGTGAATATCATAAAGTAGCCCTGCACTGTCCTAAATAATTCCTTCAGGATTTTTATAGTCTCAATTACAACCAACCCTGCAGGGTTTCTTTGCTGTCTTCATAGGAAACATGGTTTGATCTTCTTGGGGCTTATAAACATGCATTTTCAATATTAAAGATGAGAAAAAAACAGAAGCTGACCTAGTTCACCAACATTGAGTGTCACATCAGTTCTTTCATTTGTCTGTCAATAAATTCTTAATGAAAATGTCCTAATTCTTAGCTTTTCTCTCACTTCTCTAATTCTCATTTCTCTTTTCCCTCTGTATTCCTCCAGATCCCCACCTATCTTAGGTTTCCTTGATGACTATGCCTTCATCATTTGTGGCTTGCTGGACTTGTATGAGGCCACGCTACAAACAGAGTGGTTGCAGTGGGCTGAGGAGCTGCAGCTCAGACAGGATGCGATGTTCTGGGATGACCAGGGTGGAGGCTACTTCTGCAGCAATCCCAAAGACAGCACTGTCCTGCTTCAGTTGAAAGAGGGTGAGGAGAGAATACATTGATATACTCTGATCAGCCATAACATCAAAAGGTTGACAACTGTCAATTAAAGCCAGCATTGAATTTTTCCTCTGCTGACCATTAAAACAAAACCTCCAGTGCTTGTGATGTTGTGAATGATCTGGGTATGTCATTAGTCTTTAAACCTTACACAGTAAGTTGATCTGAGAATGTAAGTAACACCTACCAAAGAGATATTAATATCTAATATGTGAAAACCAACAGAAATTTTACACTAAACCTTTGATTATTAAAACTAATAACAGAATAACAGATTATTTCTGCAGGGTTGCCTGATGCTGTGAAGCTTGTAAGTTTGTGAGCCTTTTAAATTTTTAAAAATATGACCTTAAATATAATCTCACTCATAAAAATATAATTTCTCACATGTAGTTTCTCATTTATTTATTATAAGAATATAAAAGTGCATGAATATCTACCTTTAGTATCGGGCTAGCATAACACACAATACAGCAAATGTGTTAATGCCATCAGCAGCAGCCACCACCACTGCATTAAACACTGGATAAGTGAGAGAAAATGTCCAGAGACAACCCACAGGCTGTTCAAGTAACAGAAGCTTTTACTCAGTTTATTGTATCGCTGTTGAAAATACTGGATTACGCCACCTCCCCTGCTGCTATAGCTCAGGTATGTCAATCCCAGCTGTCATCACACTATCTTACCTAAGGTACATGACTTTGAGAGGGTCATATTACGAGCAAAACTATTTTCTGGCTCATGCAAAACCCAAGCCATAGCTGGTGTATAATCTTTGAATGTGAGCAATAGTCTCCTGTTGTTGGGACATCCCTAGAAAGAACTTGACCTAAACTGTTTAAGAGCATCAGTTACCGTAAATGTTAGTCGAGGCAGCAAAGGAGGCTTAACTCATGATACTGTCACCATGAAGGTTCGAATGCAGCATTTGGTCAAGAACATGCTTTCATTCTTTCAGTATCCTTCTGGCTTATCCATGTGACCATGGACATTTTTTTTCATAGTGACTTGTGTTGTGGAGTCATGAAAAATGACATTAGCCACTGCATGAGAAGCTTTTAGTTTTAGTAGATGGATTCCACAAATGTCTCTACAAAGTTTCATAATATTCATCTAATAATTGTTGAAATATTTCAGTCTGGAAAGTAATGACATTATCATCGCTAAGTCATTCCAAATGTCATGATAATTTCCAGCTAATAAAAACATAAAAAACACAACATTTAGTGATGATGCTGTTGCAGGGAGTTGCTCTAATAGGTTGAGAGAGGGAAGGAAACAGTGATGACAGCTGGCTCCTCTGTGGCTCAGACAAATAGAAAGATTGATAGTTGGTCATTTGAGTAAATACGAGGTCTGAGCTCTTCACTGAAGAGAGTTTGCTGAATTGAAAGAGAACAAAACATGCATAAATTAATAAAGAGCTGTAATTTACTTGAACTAAGTTAGTGGTTGGGTGTAATCATTTACTCATTCATCTATTCATTCATCTCAGTCTCACACAGTATATCATTACCCATATAGAATGGTCAGTAGCTTAACAAGGTGAACATTTCTGCTATAATATTTTTGCCAGTTTCAATTCATCGCTATTGTTGTACCACATGAGAGAAGCGAAGGAAGGATAAGTGGATGCATGGACAGATAGATGAATAAAGAGTATGAACCAAGCGAGCAAAAATATATTGATGTCCCCTATCTACCTCTTTCACCACATAAGGAGACTGATGCTCTGATTCCCCAGCTACTTTGATCAACAGACCTGTCAAATCTGTCTCCATTCTGTCTCTTGGTCCATCTGCTTCTGACAGATTGAAACAGCACACGGCGTACAGTGGGATGAGCTGCTTCTGCCTTATCTCATCTCACTTACATGTTAACTGCATCCTGAATCATTTTTTAACTTGTCTGGATTTTCTTCTTTGTGTCTCGTGTTGCCTTCAAACCAAATCTTTCAGTTCAGTTACTGTATAAGATGCACCAATGGTAATAAATACTGTATAACAGCAACAACAATTTTCATCTTGCAAACATGACACTATGACAGAAGGTGACAACCTGTAGGCAGGTCTTTGCGAAGTAATGCTGATATTTGTCCCACTTCTCTTGCTTCTCTAGCAAATACAAAGAGCCACTTTTGTTCACATAGAAAGACCTCAACAATCATTGGATGGATTAACCTTAAATTTAATAATTTAATTCAGAGTACCCTGAAGATGAAGCATATTAACACTGCTGATCTTGTGACTTCTATCATGGTGACACCATTAGTGGTGAAACATCTTAACATTGACGACGTTGATTGTTGTGAAACTGATACAGACATTCATGGTGGAGGATAAATAGTAGTGACATTGCTTTTCATACTTTTTCATACCTTTCATCTGACACCACCACAAGGTTGACATTTGTGGTGTTAAAGTGAAATGTCTACACTAGGGTTCCTAACCCTGGTCCTCAAGGCACTCTGTTCTGCTTGGTTTGCGACTATTCCTTCACTTACAGCTCCTCATTGGCCGAACACACCTAGTCCAGGTAAGCAACAGTAGGTAGGACAGGGATAGTTGGAAAACATGCAAGACTGTTAGCCTTGGGGACAAGGGTTGAGAACCACTGGTCTACACAACCGTGGGATTATTGTGATATTTGAAAAACACTCATGTTCCGTCTTCAGGATAAATTGTTAAATTTGGGTGAGCCTCATCAGGGCTATGCTCAGGGGCTCATTATTTGGGCTATGAATTAATACTGAAAAAGTAATGACATTCTTGCAATACACTGAACTAAGATGGTGAACATGTTGAAGGTTAACTGCTCAACATCAGCATCTTAGTTTTGGCATTGTGAGCGGTATGCTAACATACTGATTTTAGCATTGAGCCTCACAAGGCATTTATTGACTAAGATGTGCACCAAGTGGTGTCAAAATGCTTTCATTGCTTTCTAGTAGACATAATAGAGAGATAATTAACTGACAATACCAATAGTATCACTCTGAGGCAGTCTGCGAACACACAACTCCAAACACACCAAGCTGTGATAGACTGTGTGTTCTGACACTTGTCAATCATAGCCAGGATGAAATTTTTCAGCAGTTTGTGCTGGATGCTCTCCTGTGGAACTGAACCATATAGATGCCCCCACATCGGTATTAGTCAGCTTAGGGTGCCCATGACTCTGGTATTGGTTGTCCTTTCTTAGAACACTTTTGGCAGGTAAAGACCACTTTACACCAGGAACTTACCTACCATCAGATTCCTAGACGCTCCCATTTTGTCTGCTTCCAACTCATCAACTTTAAGAAACTACTGTTCTGTATTCTTTATCTTGAATGTTTTTTTGATTATTTACAGTCTGCTGTCTTCACAAATAACTTTTATTCACTATTAATTGTAATGTTAGAAAGCTGCATAACTCGTGTAGCTTAAAGAAGTTTGTTGTTGGATTTATGGAACATGCAGTAAATATAAATAAGTCTGACTTTGTCATGGACTGCATCCATTCTTTAGCTGCCAGTCAACTCCTCCAACTAATGGCTGCTGGCTGTTCAGAGAATCTGGCACCTTGTAGACATGCAGACATTCACCTTTGATCTGTCACAGCAAACTTTAAAGCTTAGATATTTTTTTCTTTTACTTTAAAGTACCCTGCCTGACAGCAACGGTCTATTTTAACAGCATACATTCTCCTACTTTGTATTCTTATTCATTGCACACATATATTTATAAGTATACTACGGGCCATCAATATGCTGCAAATTGCTTTTTGTATCATGTCTTTTCTCCTACATTATAGGATTTATTTATTTTACTTGGATTTCTAAAATAGTTTTTGAGTGTTTACATGATCTCCAGTGCCTTACAGCTTTTCATTTAGTCAATTCTAAAGTGGCTACCTTGAAACTAGCACTAAGGACGTTTTTATATGTAAAATAATGAGCCTGTGAAAGGTACAGTAACTTGTTGCAAATAGATCATACAAGACCAAGATACGACAGATGAGGGGAGAAACAAGTGACAAAGCTAATAGTTATTTTTAACTGAGACTGCTGACACATCGCAGATGATGGGTGCACGTGTGTGTCAACTCATGTTTGTAGGAATGCCTGTCCCTGTGCACTGTCACACCTGCATCTGTGTGTGTTTATCAGAGCTGATGCATGAGAGGTTTGTCTTCTGAGAGGATTGAATGTGCCATTTTGGTGGCAGCACTGTGTATGGTTGAAGCCCATTAGTGACGCTACAGTCGCTGCACTGTGGACGTCTGTCCCAGCAGTGTAGTCTGTCACTGCAAGATGGATTACCCCATCACAGCATCACTTTACATCTTACTACCATTCCACACTTCCCTGTGTGTGTTTGTTTTGAGGATTGAGGTTGAGTATCTGTTTATTTTCCGTGGTCTGTATTTGTTAAAATATTTGATAAAAGTCAAGCAAAATTTTATAAATTTAATTGAAATAATTGAAAATTCATATCTTTATTTGACCTCTTTCCATGGCGGTTTACAGCATCTATGTGTGTGTACATATGTGTACACTGATGTGTTGTTGCCACGGGGCTTGTGAAGCAGTGACAGGATAAAATCTACTCATTATTTTTGCACTTCACTCATGCATGCATGTTTATATGCATCTATATACACTTGTAAATTCATGCTTGTTATAAAAGTATTGTAAATGTAAATGTGTGTGTGAGTGTTTCTATCTTCCTCTCAAACTCACACACTTTATAAAACAATAGCATCGGGGCAATGCTACGAAACAGGCATGTAGCAAGGTCATAGGTTACGAGAAGATCACCTCCTGGCTCTCACTGGACACCGAAAAGAGATAAAAGCCAATCACTTAACAGGCTTAAGTCATGAGGTCATCCGTTAGTTCTATCATATCACACCTCACAGTGTGACTCTAGGGTGGGTTTGTACTGGGCGACCTGATGGGAAGACACAGAGTCTGTATTTCGTCTTAGTAGCATGTCATCCTTCCTGTTGGTTTGACAACTTGTCATAGCAGGTCTAATAATTTGGACTAGAAATGTCACATTTGTTAGAGGATGTAGCAGTAATGTACAAAACTAAAATGGGGACTGGCAAAGGAAGGCCATGGATATAAAGGAAATTTAGTTGGGTTAGACAGTGAACCTGGACGACAGATTGACTGAGATAATGAATTGTACCAGATCAAATATCACATGAAAGTCATAATAGTTTACATACAGGTAGTTTAAGTTCAAATGACTGTGTAATGTAAATATAGGTAAATACATATGTAAAACAGTATCAAGCTTGTAAAGTGCTTATACAAAGTAAATGCAAAGCTTAAAATGACAAAATTATGTGAGTATTAAGCTAAACACATGCATGCTAATGATAGTCCACGTCTGCTGGAGTTATGAGGAATTATATAGGCCAGTAATTGGTCATTCATCAGCCAAAACAGCTTTATAATGCAAATATATGTTAAGCTGGTATGTTTATCAGCTTATTTTGAGTTTCCAAGCGTGTATCTTTGTGTGTTTTTCAGATCAGGATGGAGCTGAGCCCAGTGCTAACTCAGTATCAGCGTCCAATCTTCTGCGTCTGTCGCACTATACTGGAAGACAGGAGTGGCTCCAGAAATCCCAACAGCTGCTGGCAGCCTTCTCCGACCGTCTCACCAAAGTTCCCATTGCCCTGCCTGAAATGGTCCGGGCTCTGATGGCCCAACATTACACACTTAAACAGGTTATTCATACATCCATATACATGCACACAAGTTCTTGGATAGTGTACTTGCAGTTTCAGGCATAAGGGGAACTTATATGTATCTGAGTTCATGCATCACACTTTGAGCTCGGACTTTGAGATTGGTTTTGGTAGATGTTTGTATGAATGACGGATGTTATGGTCAGGAGTAGTTACAACCATTATCGCTCTGGCTTTCTATGTTGAGCACTAAAGACATGAGAAGTAGGTGTTTTTACATGTTCATCTTTATCTGAAATAATGAACATCCCATGTTGATGGTGTTGATCAAATATCATACTTTTCACCATTGCTGAAATGACAGATTTCAGCAATGGTGAAAAGTAAGATATTTATGATGAATCCAATAAATCTATAATGTATTAGAAAATTTGCACTTCATAACTTAACCAGCGCATTAATATCAATGTAAGTAACAATGAGGCAATGTTTTTCAGTTTACAATATTGATACTACAGACAGGAAAAACAGCAAATGCTCACTCTTGAGAAGTGTAAGGTATTTTTACTGTTATTATTACACAGTTATTTTTCACACATTTGTAGCAGCTCAAACATATAGAAGAACATTGAGAAGAACATTTACACTTTTTTTTTTTTTTAGAAATAAGGATGTGGTGAGGTTCAACACTGTTTCAAAACCATCTCAACACCTAGTTGGTACAAGTATGTTTCTCAATCAAAGAATTTGGGGATTTCATTATCAGTTCATAATATAACTGAAATCTTCAAACGTTTCTCTGCACAAGGCAGCACTGGGCCCTCAGGCAGCACTGCATTCAAAGCAGGCACAAGTCTGTAGTGGAAGTTATTGCCAGCACTAAGCACTTCATACTGAATGAAAGCACCGAAAGTGAACATCATTCGTGGCTGCATATACAAATGCTCTTTAAAACTCTACGATGCAGAAAACTATATAAAACTATAAAAATAATCCAGAAATGCCTCCACCTAACTTACTGAGCTCATTTAGGATGACCTGAAGAAAAGTGAAAAATCACCACTGATGCTCAGCTGTATATATACACTCTTGGAGCAACATGCTGCCAAGCAGATTACTTTTTTTCAGGGAAAGCTTTGCATATTCAGCAAGATGATGCCAAACCACTTTCTACATGTATTACATTATATTATTATGAGTCCAGGTGCTAAACTGGCCTGTCTGCAGTCCAGACCTGCCAACTACTAAAAACACCCAGTCTGTTATGAAGTAAAAAATATGTCTCAACTGTTGAGCAGCTGAAATCCTACATAAACCTAAAAACCTAAGCCTGAACCAAAAAAAAGGAAGTGTAGAGGGAAAGGCGGTAAACTTTTTAGATTCAGTATGAATGCTCACGTTTTTCCATTTAAAGCTTTGTACTATTTTTAACCAAAAACAAGTAATGAAATAATTTCCAATTCATTACATCCTCTTTTAACATTTAACATTTTGCACAACTTGTGGTTTGTATTTATGTTTAGCATTTTTTTAAGGTTTAAAATTACACATTTAGTCACACTTCGCTCAATGAGTACAACTCAACCTAATCAACTATAACGTCCGAGTTTCAAAGCACCATGATAAAAACTGTCCATAAACAGGGGAATAGCATGTCTGACTCTGAATACCTTTCTTTGTTGTTATCGTCTAACACTTAATGGGCTATTTGTGAGATTCGGCCTTGGTTATATAATCAGATGTTAAATATTAATACCCTCAGTTAGCCTGAAACCACTGAAACCATCTACCAGCAAATAACGACATAGTTACCCTGAAGTTTCTTAATGACCCTAAGAAAACTTTTAATGTGGAGATGTGCAGTACGATCAGAGGTTGGAAATAACAAGAGCAGAAAGAAAGTGTGGAGAAGGATAGTTAGCCTTCTGCCTGGTGTACATGATCTGTGGAGGATTAGGGACGATGGGGTGAGGGCAACACGTTCAGGGGTGAAACGCTTGCAGAGAAAACACCTGCTTCCCTTGTTACTGCCTCAAATTCAGCAATGACCTCTATCTCTCCCTCCTATTTCAGTCTGTTCTTACTCTCTGTCCTCTATGTCACTCCTTTTCCTTC
Organism: Helostoma temminkii; assembly: GCA_900302695.1. Classification (NCBI taxonomy): domain Eukaryota; kingdom Metazoa; phylum Chordata; class Actinopteri; order Anabantiformes; family Helostomatidae; genus Helostoma; species Helostoma temminkii. Next base: position 92,230 of record OMLM01020533.1, on the reverse strand, counting down.
ATGTTTCAACATTTTTTTTTTTGTTTTTTAAGATTGTTATCTGTGGCCAGAGGGATGCCCCTGACACCACAAGTCTTCTAGCAGCAGTCAACTCCCTCTTCCTACCATATAAGGTAAGTCATCTGGCTCCTCTGTTCGTTTCTCTGATAAAATGCATCGTCTTGACAAACCTGTTGGGACAAATGTGTCATCGTCCCTGGATCAACCTGAAACACAGATATCCACTGATATAGGCTTAGCAGCAGCACCTTTATGGCTGCAGATTTCACAATGACCTATGAAACATGGAGTCACAAAAACAGAAATGCAGAGTGGGACCAACCTAGAACAGTGCCTAGGGTGTTGGCTGATTTAAGTGTCGCTCTTTAAAGGTCAGCATGAGCTCATCTCTTCTCCTCAGTGTATTAACTTCCCAGAGATCTGTTTAGAAGCATTAGTTGACTTTTACACCTTTTCCTAATGTCTAAATATCTTGTGGCTCGACAGCTGAAGACATTCGCAGAGTGTGTTTGTGTGTGTGCGAGTTTTCCTGCCTCTGACACAGACTGTTTCGTATGAACTGGGAAGCTGTCAGTGTGAGTCAGTCTTCAGTATGGTTAGCCAACACTTCTGTGCCCTGTAGCTACACTTCATCAGTAGTTAATCTTAAATGTCTCTGTATTTCACCAGTTTAATGCTGGTTGTCATTTTTGTCAGTTATAAACTAGTAATAATAATATCAAAGTCATGAAAAAGGAAGAACTCATAGATACATGCTGAACTGTCAGTTATGTCATTTTCAGCTCAGTGGGCAAATGACCAGTGTCACAAGAGTAATAACCAAAATATTGTGCCCTTTTTGTTACTGAATCATTTTGAATTGAATCACAAAGCACCAAGAATCAGAACTGAATCCTATTAGAAGTTTGCCCCTAAATTCCAATTAATTTCAAATTAAATTACTTATGTCACAAATCAAACTCTTCTCTGCTGTTTTTTAGCTATTGGAATACCATTTTACATTTCATATCAGGATTCCTAGCAATTATGCAGCACCAGACTGTAGATCAGAATTATGATCAGTTAGTGTAATATGCTTCACATTGTAATTCACATGATGACATGGGTGAAGTGCCCTTAAAAGTGTACAGGGCTGCCTTCAGAGTAAACTGGTTTTTGCTTCTCTTCTGAACATAAATCTTTTGTGTGTACAATTATATAATAAAATGCTACATGCTGATTGAAGAAGGAAAACTTGAATCAAATAACACACATGTCCACACACTCACCATTCTGATTGAGTGACTCCTCACTGAGTGTTGTTTATTTAAATAGCCCATAACCAAAATTAGATCAGTAAATTAAAGCAGGGATTGTCCAGTGACACAGACACTGTGTCCAAACACACACACACACACACACACACATACACACACACAACAAGATGCTGCTGAAATATAGATGAGTAGCGCAGTATCAGTCAGTGGCTGCAGTAACGTCAGCCCATTCCAGATCCCTATAGAGAGACAAATGCCAAGACTGAGCCAGATAGAGCCATTATCAGGATGGATCTATTTTTAAGGGGATGTATCAGCACACCCAGCAAGGACCAACAACATGCCGGACCCTGTTGCTGCTATTTAATTGTGGAATTCTCAGTGTATTAATCTAGTTAAAACATATTAGAAGTAGTAATTTTTCAGGACATCTGTGTCATGTAATGTTACTTTTATTCCCATTGATAAATGTGTCTTTGAAAATCCTGCGGTCACCTTGTCACCTTGGTCACTTCTGCGATATTTGTGTGTGTGTGTTTTTTTTGTCTAATTAATGTAACCTAAAAGCTATTCTCTGCATTAAACTCAAACTAATAAGAGCTCAGCGTGATGAAGGGTGTTGGCCTGTGCCTGCTAATGAGTACAGTAATGGCAGAGCTGATTACACAAGGGGAATTGGGTTTTAACAACCTTGTACAGTGAAGGATGAAAAAGAGATTGTGTTGACTAAACACTACGACCAATAAGATGACCCCGCTGGGTTACCACTGGGACCAATAAGATGGTAAATGAGAAAGAGATTTGCAGATAAAGTAGGATGAGAGTCATTGTAACTCAAAAGCACAAACTATTATTTTTTGAAGCAGATTGTATCACAAGGCATAAAAAAACATTTTATTTCAGTTGTATTTGTACTGAATGTACAGGTGAAACAGTATATGCTTTATCATTGTTTGTGTTTGCAGATGATACACACACACACACACACACACACACACACTTCTAGGCAGGTCTGTGAGAGTGACACAAAATCCAGATTGTGTTCTAATGAGCCTTCATTGAGCCTCAGAGTGAGATTGAGGGGGAGATGGGGAAGGAAAATGAGAAAGAGGGAGTGTGTCTCCAGATGTTATGAGACCAGCCAGCCATTAGTGGCAGTAGCAGCAGTCTTGGCCAGGATGAGATATGATGTCCAGCTCAACACTAAACCTACACATAGTACACACACACTCGCACAAACCCATACACTCATCCTTAGGGAAGAGGAAACACCTTCCCAGAGGAATAGCACCACTGCCTGCAGCAGCTGTGAGACACAGTCTCACACAAATATCGTGCACACCAGCAGTTGCACACACTTTTCGATGTGACATATCCAGAAATATGTACACAAATAACAACATGTGCAACACAGAAACATATTCTGCATATGCACACATGCAAATCACAACAATAACTTTTGTTATTTGTAGACATAAAGTTTCTTGGATAAGAAGCGTTTGAATAAATATGATATATAAAAATGACATATTAAAATGTCATAGCATCCAGGACCAGCTCCCATGCTATGGGCAAATACTATAACAATAGATGTGTTTGTCGTGACTGATTAAATGCAGGTTGTCTTTGGCCTCAGTTACCATTTTTAACTAGTTATGTGGGCTTCTGAAAAAATGTAGGTCACACAACAGCAGAAAAACATTATTTAGTACATTTTTATTATTTTTGCATTTACATTTTTTCTTCCTTATTTTTGATTTTGCAAAAGCTCATAAAAAAATTAAGATCTAATTTGTCAGTGGATTTGCTGTAAGCGTTTCTCACTGCTTTGTGGACAAAACAATTGTAAATGTTTCTTCGTGTCTCATCTCTTATTGTGGTTGGCACATTTTACTGTTAGTTTTCTGACATTTTTTAGATTAATTATACTAGCACATCTCAGAAAATAGAATATGAAAAAAACATTGCTTGGTTCACTATTATCAAGTCCAAAGTCACAGCCATTTACAAGGAGATTTTAGAGCGCCATGCTTTTGTTTACCGACAAGCTTCATGGAGATGCCAGTTCCATTTTCTAGGACTTAACACCTGCCACAGTGCCAAAAGTTCTGACCGCTTTGGCTATGATATGGCAAATCAGCTCCATTGGCTACCCAACTCATCTGACTTGAATCTTACAAAGAATATATGGGGTATTGTCTAGAGAATGATGAGAAACACCTGACCCAACAATAGAGACGAGCTGAAAGCTGCTACCATAGCAACCTCATCTTCAGTAATGGCTCATCACCTACCTGCCACAGAATGATGATGCAGTAATCTATGCCAAAGGAGCCCCGACCAATTGTACTAAATGCATAAATGACCATAGTTTTCAGAAGTCTCCCATTTCTGTATTGTATTTTTTTGATTGATGCTGGGAAACTTTCTAATATTTTGGGAGATCAGATTTTTAATTTTTATTCACTTTGTAAAATGCACTCAAATATTGTACAGTGGAATAATACTTTATATTTATATGAAAAGGCACTAGACAGTACTCTGAGAGCAGCAGAAAACATGCACAATTAGATAATGAATTAGAATAAGTGGAAGAAAACCAGTCGAACTAGTAGAAAATGTCTGCATGAGAACGATGAAAGACGCATGATGAGATTGTGAGGGTGAATTATTTAAGTACAGAGGATGGGAAGTGGGTGGATGTTAAATTGGATAAAATGTAGAAGGAAGCGTGAGTGAAAGGATTGTGCTCCGTTACATCAGGGTGGTACAGTATGAGCAAAGAACATGTCTAATTTAAATCCAGTTACTCCTTGCCTGTTTTCCTGGTTTGAGGCTGGCATGCTCTAATTGTGCTGAATGAGTTGTTCAGAGCCCAACTCATGCTAATCCAAGCACA
>OMLM01020533.1:20235-75019 GCA_900302695.1 Helostoma temminkii | reverse complement strand
CCCCCCCCGCTTTTCAGATTTGGCGAGGGCCTTGTCGCCCGAAGAACGAGGGAAGTCATTTTGGCAGACGGCTGCTTCTGTGGGAGAACAGAATATTGCCAAGAGAGAAAAACAGAACAAGGGGAAAGAATATGAAGCACAGAGACTGACACATAGAGAGACTGAGGAAGAGGTATCACTCTATTCCATTTTAGCTCCATCGTGTCCCAAACTGACTTTTCTTAATTCGTCACATTGGGAGCAGTCACACTTTTTGGTCACTTTGGGGCCCCTTTTTATGTAATTCCACCAAATGCATCTGCACATTTCTCCCGTCCATCCCTTGGTGTCTCACCCTATAATTTTCTGCCAGTTTGGAACCCCTCTATCTTTACTTACAGACATGTTCATGTCTCTTTTTCAATACCCCTGCTGTGTTTTAGTCCCTAAAAGCATGTTAAAGCCTCTGCCGTCACATTTATTCAGTCTGTTCTCTTTACACACACACATATTTTCACCATTTATTATCCTCCTCCCTTCTTGCATTCCACTCCTCTTATTATTATTCTTCACTAATTGCTTTGATGAGCTGCACAAGCTAAATTTTAATTAGCTGTGAGATCAGTGGTTGACCCGGCAAACCTTTTAACCCTCTAATTGTGGTGCTGCCATCTGTGTGACATAGATTAGTGATGATGCTGAGGATAACCTTATTTGTAAAGCACTAAAAAAGGCAACCAGCAAGCATAATTCCTTAAATAATGTGCACAAAAGAGTAATAAAATATCAAAGTGGAGTGCTAGATTAGGTACGATGTCTAAGAACATGTAATAATATCTAAAAATTATGAAGTAAAATACAAATCAGTTAAAGAGTGTTTTTAGTTCAAGGTCTAAGAAAAATACTTTGAGCAAATCAAAGAAAAGCTATAGAAAAGCTGGTTATCTGAGTGCACAAATGACAAACACAAACAGAGAATTAGAAATATATATATATATATATGCCTATGGATGTTGTTTTAATGTGCCTAGTCTCAGCTTACCCTTTCAACACATAGTGCCCAGAGTTTAGAGATCCAAAAGTAATGCGAAATAAATTATTCAGATGTATTTAATATATTGACTTTGTAGTAAATAACTGCCTGAGGTCTTCATCCTTGGTGATGCTCTCCCAATCCTTCACTGCAGACAGCTCTAGCTCTAGCTTTAGCTTGTTAGTCTGGTCTTCAGCAGATGGAATGCAACTCGTTCAGGTAATTGACTGGTAATTGGCCAGTCAAGCGTACCCCACCTTTATATTCTTTGGCAATATCAGCCAGTGAGTTTTAATAACTTTAAGAGGAGCACATGATGCTCCAGTAACTCTCTGCAATCATCCTGTAGCTTCTGTCCAGAGTCATCAACAAATGCCAGTGAGCCAGTTCCTCTGGCAGCCATACATACCCAAGCCATAACAGAACCGGCAGCGTGTTTGACAGATGAGTGAGCAGTACCTTTTTTTTCCCACACTTTACTCTTTCCGTCATTTTGATAGAGTGTGATTTCTGTTTGTTGAGTCTATAGAACATTGGTCCAGAACAGTTTATGTAGGTTTAGTAAGAACTGAAAGAGCCTGACAGTGAAAGTGATAACAGCTGCCTGCTGTAGAACCACTTATGTCAGGGGATAGTGGTGGGATTACCAACAAGAACAGCTTGTTGTAGGTATAAAATCAGTGCATTGTATTTTAGCATTGCTTAACTGCAGGCAAAACTACTAACCTACATAAGGCACAGTAACTTATGTTCACATTTAACAAAAACCTAAACGTAACAGGTAAATAAATTTCTTATTGAATGTAATCATTGTCTGTTGTGATCACAGCAAGAAATGTGTCAGGATGCCAGTGTAGGCTCACAAAGTCAGAAGCAAAGAGACACTGTGGTACCTTTTGTTATGCTTAGCATTAGACAATGTAGGCAGACGCATGTGTATTTTCACATAATGATGAACACTTTTTACTGCATGGTACCAGCTTCACTTGACTCAACTTTACCTGCCATTTTTGGTTTTCTACTGGGCAAAAACTGTGGATAGTACCTGCTACCTATCTGTGAAGATTCCCAGTCATCCAGGTGAAGTTGTCTGGAAGCTGACTCATGCCATGATTCAGCTTAGAGGTTCCTGGTACGTGGTGGCTGGTATTGTTTCTGGGTTCACTTTCTTGTCATCTGAAGTATTTCACAAACTTTTCAGATTCTTCTGCAGTCTTTCCTCTTGCTGCCTTCAATCTCTTCTGAAACAAACAAATCATTTAAGTAACAATGTAGCATGTAGCTGTAGCTGTAGCAAGAAGGACTGCGATAGCTGAATGGGTCTCCTGTATGTTCACAGGTATAACCACCAACTGACTGGACATTTTTAAACAAAATGGTGGAATTCATATAGCACAGGACATACAGCTGTGTGTGCTTGGAATGAATTAGTGTATGGTTAATTTTTCTGTTTGTGTGGGATGTAAAGGAAGGAAAGATTTGTGGATATGTCTGTGTGATGTAATCAGATTATTCTTCTGGTTTTGGGTGTGAAGATTATTGAGTCACACCACAGCGTGCGTACAGCATGCATCCTCGTTTCGGATGAAAGCAAGTCTCTCTAAAGCCAGGCTAGCTAAGGGTGTGTGTTGTTGTGCCTGTTATCAGATACGGCTGCTGTGTTTTTAGTCCGTCTGTGTGATAATGAGGCCACGGGGGGCTGAGAACAGCGACACACTAACTTGGAAGAAAAAGAACATCCAGAGGCAGACAGGGTGGGCTGGAGGGAGCTGGGTCATGGATGCTCTTATTCTTATCTTCTGTCAACACGCTTAAAAACCAGATACAACTTAAAAATGTATCTGCTCTGATGCTGTGTTTCAGAATGTTTCTCAACTTACTTAACTTTACAAAGCGTACAAATAGGCACTTTCTCTTAAAAAACTTCAGTTAACTGGAACAAGTCGAGTTGAAAAAGTTTTTTGTGTGTTTTTGTGAAAACTGTTAGTATACCCGAGGGATGTAATCACAGCAGTGACAGTGTGTGTGATAGTGTGTGAGTTAAGAATGGGTGTCCCACCACTGGTGCTTGTCTGATAAGCCCAAGAAAAATCAATATCTTTACTGAAGCCAGGCAGGTAGCTTTGAGATTACACACACACTCAAACACATTAAACAGAGAGAGGAGTCCTGGGAGTCTAGATTTTGAGACCACATTGTCTTCTCTCCTCATATAAGCAAGTTGTGCAGGTGACATTCAGTCAGTAATGCTGCAGACCATAAAACCAAAATGGAGTGAAATCATAATTCTCTTAATATTCTCTCTACGAGCCACCCCTTTTACATTGCACATAAAAATATTACAGTGCAGGTCTAAGGTGCCACAATCGCCTCATTTGACAAGGTGACTAAATTCCATTAATTATTTCAAAAACGTTCACACCCCAATGGCTATGGCTGTACACCAGGTGTAAAGTTATTGTCCAACATTTAGAATTGATCATCAAAAACTTTATAGAAAAGTGCTGATGTTGCTGATCAGTGGAGTAGAAATGACTTGCTTTTTTTAATTGGCCATCAAGATTTTGGATATATTATTAAGTGTAATTTTTTGTATCATTTTTAATAGAATGTCTAACAAAATAAAGTTTGACACATCATTGTTTTTGCCATGCCAAAATAGAGCTCTCGATTTTACACTGCTCAGCAGTTTGGAATAACTTTTAAATGTTATTGTTTTACAAGGGAGCATGCATGAAATTAGTCTGAATAGGAAATATAGCAACAAAACAGGACATGCTGACATTATCAGAGTTAGAAATAATGGTTTTTAAAAAATGATAAATGTGATCATCAAATTTTGCTCTCATAATTGCAGCAATTACAGCCTGTCAGACCTCAATTTTTCAAGATAATCTGATGAGATTTCACCCCATGATTCCTAGAGCATCTCCCACAAGATGGATTGGCTCGATGAAGTCTCCCTCCTACCATACGGTCACGCTGCTCCTGCAACAGCTCAATAGGGTTCAGATCTGGAGACTGTGCTGGCCACTCCATTACAGTCAGAATTCTGGCTGACTGCTTATTCTTTAAGTATTCCTGACACATTCTGGAGGTGTGTTTTGGATCCTGTTGTAGGATAAAATTGGCCCCAATCTAGTGCTGTCCACAGGCTATGACATGGTGTTGCAAAATCTTGTGATAGCTTTTCTTGCTTAAGGTCCCTTCCACTCTGTAAAATCTCCTATTTTACCACCTTCAAAGCACCACCAGACCCTCACACTGCCTCCTCCATGCTTAACTGAAGGTATAAAGCACTGCTCTAGAACCATTATTTCTAACTCTTTTGTTTAATGAATAACTCAAAGTAGCTGACAATTACAAATAATAGGCCTTTATGCAAAAAATTTTGATAATGTTTTAAAAACCATCTGATTAATTTTAATTGTTTGTGAAATGGATTCGTGGATTCAGTGGCTCAATTGTGAATTGCATGAAAATGTGTTTTTCTTTGCATAACATATACATTTGCAAGTGATCCCAAACTTTTGAGCGTTAATGTATATATGTGCTCATTTATTGCTGCCACTGTATATTGAAACCTGCATGGTGTATATTTTATCATAATTCCTAGGGTGATGTTGGGAATGATCATTTAAATGTAGTTGTTGTGGGAGGAAGTCATAAAGATCAACTGAAGTACTACTATCCACATTCACCATCACTCTCTCGAGGACTCTGTGGGAAGGATGGAAACAAACACAGAATCGTGACAAATGGCTAGAAAGCATCATAAAATGCAAGATGCTAAAACAGTAAGTTGTTGTATTTTCACTAAATGTTTTTCACTTCATTTGTCACTCTCCTAACCTCTGTGTATTTCCCACTTATCGCTTTTATTCTCTCTGTACGTACATGACAGTGGGTGTCATGGTTGGACCGTGGCTCAGGGCTGCATCAGATGAAGCACAATGTCAAAAGTAGCCATGAACAGGGTAGTGCATAGAGGTGGATAGGTAATAGTTGCCATCAGAGTTTGGATGAAAATCTTTTTGTGTTGTTGTGACATTTCAATACAAACGGTGTATGTGTATTCAACTTCTTATATGTTCTTTATTGTAAACATCGTGGCAATATTTGGCTTTCACTTAACTCATACAGACCTGACTTGTAAGCACAGTCCACCTATTATCAGTAAGTTTGATGTCAAGCTTTTAAAAGCCCTTAATAAAGGATCGTGTTAACCTGCTTTATCCACAGCCAGCTTTAATGTGTGTTGGGGACCGTTTTCCTGTTGGAACTGTCTCCAACTGTGTAACTGATAGTTTAAAGTTATACTGAAGAATTCTGAGGTAGTCCTTTGTGCACTGGCAGTCACATTTTCTAAGTAGGATGATATCACCAACACGCTTAACGTTTGGCACAGAGTTCTTGGGATTGAATGCCTTACCTTTACTCCTCCCAACACACCTCTGGTTATTGTGTTACTGGTGATCAAAACCAATTTCTTCTTCTAGATCTTGAGAAGTTGCTACATCTCCTAATACCATTTACTTGTGAGATAATAGTCAACATCTTGTGTTTATTTCTGAAAAACCAGAACAAATCAAAACACCAAGTTCAAGATTTATGTTGTACATTCTTCATCAAAAAAAGAACAGTTCAAAGAAATAGTTGGAAACCCAATATTCCCATGACAGCATTTAAATAATGACAATTATTTAAATGCTTGTAGAGGAATTCATGGCCCCCAGAGGATATATTGTAATGATTTGGAGGAAATATTCCTCTGATACTATGTTAGATTTACATACAGAATACCAGGTGAAGTCTGAGTGACATGCTGGGGTTTGTAACCTGAACAGAAGGTGCTTCCGAAAACAACTGGTTACAGCAAGATAAGTGGCAGTGAAATAAAAGAAGAGATGTCTGTTGGCAATGTGGGGAAAAGCAGAAATGTTATGAGTTAGCGTACTCTGAAACCACAAGGCTCACGTGGTGGTTCCATGGTTCCAGTGAAATGTTTCGTTAACTGTCTGAAATTTGGTACACAGATTCATGTGGCCTGAGGATGAGCTGGTGAACCTGTAACAATTCTAGCCATCATCCATCATCTGGTCACAATTTCACTTTGTCCATTTCATGTTAAACTACATGTCGACCTCAGCTGTACTGTTTCTGTTTAGTGTGTAGCAAATGTTAGCATGTTAATACACAGATCATATGCAGATGTTAGCGTGCTGATATTAGCATTTCGCTGCACCACTGTCCCTTAGTACAACCTCTCAAAGCTGCTAGCATGGCTGTAGACTGTTATGTAGATCCTTTTCACATGAACTTGGATGTACACTATTCTTCTTTAGAGTACATACATCTGTAATTCAGCAGCATGAGCCTGTCATTAGAATGTCGAGATTGTGATCACTGGTCCTATGTTGTTTTATGCTGTCAAAAAACAAAACCAAGCCAAAAAAACAAAACAAACAAAAAAAAAACAAAAAACACGAAACCCTCTGTGTATGCTGTGAGTGCTAGAGAGTGTTTGCATGTTTGTCTTGCCTACCTCATCAACTAATATTGAACCTGACATTTCATGATAGCTGGTTAATAGCAGCCCAGTGCTGTTTGCAGGTGACACCAGAGGAGAGAAATAATATGTATGTGAGGAGACGGAGTGAAAGACTGGATGGAGTGAGGAGAATGGGGCAAATAAAGAAAAAAGTGTCACCAGGTCAGTTATTAAGATGGAGAAAGGCTGAGACATAGTAGAAAATAATAATTTAAAAAAACCTTATGGATTTCATTATTATAGTTTTAGCTCTGTCTATACTCACTCTTTTCCTTCTGAGGTAAGAGCTTCAGTAGCTTGTTTTATTGCTCCTGTTCAGTCACCACCTTTCTGTTGTTGTGTTTCTTATTCCAGTTACTACACTGCACCATAAAGCTGCTCAGTGGATATGAACTGCTGCTCCAGTAGAGGTGTTATTTAGCATTAACACAGTGTTTCTGCTGTGTTTACCTGGTTATGGTAAATACATTTTTCTGGGTGTCACAAATTCCACGTATTGACTCTTTTTATCCAATACCAATGGCATTTTTGGACCCCACCATCATAGCTGTTGTGCTCCTTTAACACAGTGTGCTTTCTTATGACTCTGCAGCAATCCCTGTTGTTTGATTTAGTTTTGTAGCTGAGAGGTAACCAGGTTGTGATTCCCTTTTTTCGTATAGTAAAAACACATATCACAAAGAGAAAATGTAGGTAAAGAAGAAACATGAGAGAAGGAATCAGTATTTTATCAGAACAACAAAGTGAACACACTCCCCACCACTTTCTGCTCTCATAGATTTATTATATATTGCCATGCCCGGTTTATGTAGTGGGTAGGAAGGTAACTAGAGCGATGGAGGCTGGGGGAGAAGAAGAGCGACTAGTTCATCATGTTAGCCTAGTTAGATGAAAGCAGAGAGAAAGAGATGCTCATTAAATTCTTGGTTCCCCTATGTCCAGCTCCACATTCCCCCGTTTTCCTTCCTCTTCCCTCTTACTCAGTGTCACAGTTCTGCGTCACACTTGGCAAGAGAAGCATAATCAGTTGCACAAGACAATCCAATATTTATTGTTCCTGCCATTCATTCTTCTTCTGAACTGGAATCAATATCGTGATTGTTGAAAGGTTCAATTTGTTATCACTGGTGCCCTGCGCAGTATGATCACTATTGGTTTCCCCATTCGATGATAAAGAACACAGGCCAGCCCAGGGACATTACACGTAAAGTATACAGTACTGATCAAGAACATTGTCATGTTAACGAATTATTTTACCTTCACGAAAATTTCTCCCTGTAAAACAAATCTTTCTTGATTGGAAAATGGTTGAATGATTTTTTTCTGTGTCATGAAAGCATGGATTGCAGACACACGCAGTAAACCCAAGTATCCTTTTCCATCTTCATGTCCAAGACCTTGACATTTTCCCGACATTTGATGACATTTGTGGACACATGTAAACTGCAGGGTTTGAGAGTTTATCAAAAATGGAGAGAGAATAGTGAGGGGCAAATGTCACCATGCTCCAGCCATCTGCTGTTATGGCTCTGGTACTAAGGTGAAGTTCACTGTAGGACACAGTTGGTTGGTCACTTCTGTGCTGTGTTCAGGGGCTCTGCAGTCCGCTGTAGGTTGTAGTTAGTTTGTAACAAAGGCGAAAACTCTATTGGTGATGCTTCTTGTTCTGAAGTAAATTGAAGATGACATGTTGGACTCTAATTCTCCCCGTTCCTTTAGAAGTCGACACTGTTTTGCCAAAGTCGAGCCTCACACAAAAACACAGCATAAACAAGACACACGCACTCTTCTAGAAAAGGAGAAAAGACAGATGGAACAGGGCGTGAAATTAATAAATATTCAAGGAAGTAATCAAAAGGATATTCAGCCACATTTAGATAAATATAACAACTATTGCATGTGTACACACACGTAGTCTGGCATCATTTTTAACTTTTGATTGCTGAAGTAATTTTAATTGTAGGGAAGTTAATGTACCATAGCCTTGCATGCAAGCCCCATACAACATTCCTTATCAGCTGCAAATCACGACATTCCTTTCAAAAGTTCCTCCTACACTGTCAGTGAAACGGCAACCAGCAATGCCTCCCTGATGGAGAAGATATTTAGAGATTTAGTATGACAGATGCTGAGACAGACATTATTGCTAGCATATGGCATATGTTTCATGATTCAGTCAAGAAAGTCCAATATAGACTCTTAGCTATGCCAAATTCTCCTAACAGCTTCACACCCAATTTTTCAGTGAAAGATTATTATGCAATGCTTAGACATGGTGAGAAAGTGGGGCTATAAAGACATAGGGTGCTATGTCCACTAATATTTCCAAACAGAAATATCTCTGTGTTGCTGGAAGCTTCTTGAATCTGTTTAGCTCTGTGGGGGGTCGAGGCCTGCAAAGGCAGGTCTCATTCACAAAGAATAGCAGCTGTTGTTGGCCTTTTTGAGTTTGTGTGTGTTTTATGTGTTAGTCCAATCAAGCATTAGTTTCTGTGGACAATATATAGTGCCTATACTAAACACTGATTTTACCTTACATATATTTTTGCGTCTAAGTCGACAACTTATAATGTCAATAAAAGGGTGAAACATCCAAGGGGGTGAATGCTGTTTATAGACGCTGTATATCCATATAAATGTCATTGTCAATGACATGTAAATAGTTTCTTCTATTCAGACACCAGCTCATAAATAACGATGTTATCTACATAGATAATGTGGGTTAAGGCAAAGAGATGCAGGCGAATAGGAGTAGTTCAACAATAAAGATGCCAACTTACCCTGTGATGCTCTCAACTGAAGTTTCTTTCGATGATTGAGCATCCTGTAATATTACCAGCCACCCCAATGAGTATGACTCATTAAGTGCAAGTAATTTCATTAGCTTTATGCAACAATAGATTACTCTGCGTTTGTCAGAATGCAAACAAACACATTATCATTATTTTAGAGCAACTCTGTGATTTACTGTTTTAATTTCTGCTCATATACAGATAACGGATTTGATATTCTGTGAGTGGTGTGTGGTGACATGATGATTTGATCTGCAGCATTTCTATCAACTGTGCTGTACAGCAGGAGCAGTTCCTCATTTCAGAGAACATACAGTGTACTGTAGCACGGGTTAATTCACTCCACTGGATTTACTGGAGGTTTGTTTTCCATCATCAACAGCAATGATTCAGATTTGATTGGAAATTTCAGTTTGACTTTACATGTTTGAGTCGGTGCTGCAGTGGGGATGACAGGTTGTCCTTATGTTGGGAATCGATGTTCTAGACTGGAAAAGTCGTAAATCACTCTAATTTAGTTTTGCTTTAGTCTCCACTTGCTTGAGTCTAGCAGCAAGTGACTAGTGTTGTCTGCCTGCTGGCTGGTTGAGGACAAGATGTTTTTCATTTTTAAAGCTGCAGCTCATTAAACAATGTGCTCAAAGATGCTAAAAGATGACACAGAGCTATGGGGGTGCAGAGATAATTCTGTGTAGGTTTCACTAGAAGTCATCCCTGCCACATTACACACAAAAATGTAATATTTTATTTATATAAAATATTTATTGGGGCATTTTTATATTATATTTCTACTGTATTACAACTTACCCTATGTTTTTGTGATTCTACCCACAATTACTATTAGTAATGAGCAATTATGAGAACATATTATATAGAAAATATAGTTGATGTAAAATTACTATATTGACTAAAATGGAAAAATATTAATGGAAGATTATATTGGTGTACGTTATATTTTAGCCTTGGAACATTAAGGTTAGAAACAACTAACAACATTCTTCTGCTTACATCAAGCCTCTTTCCATGCAAAATGTATAATAATATATAGATATACATAATAAAAAAGTATAGGGACAAGAAAAAAAAACTTTGTGTTGGATTTCCACTGTTTACCAAACCCTTAATTTCACCCATAACCCATTACATAATGTCTGTTTTATTTAAGGACAAACCAAGGCATGAACTTCAGCAAGCACGTCACATCTGCAAGCTACTTCACAGGCGCCCGACCCCTTGAAATAAGATTGATAAAGTAGAAGTGGCATTCCTTTGTGATGAGACGACTAAACTCTAAACGGCACTGTGACCACAAGGAACATGGATAAAAGCTGCAGATCATTTTTCTCGTGGACATTTTGCAGCAGAGAGCGGACGCTTGTGCGGCTTTGTGTTATTGTCACCGTAACTCTCTTCAGACCGTTGAAAAAAAGCCCAAGGCCAGCCAAATCGTCCGGCGCACACACATATACACACCCACCGCTGCCTCCCTCTCTCTCTATCTCTCTCAGGTTAATGAAGTGGGACCGTTCTGACAGGAGAGACCAGCTCAGAAAACTCACTGAGGGCCATATTACACCCTGCATATTTCCAAAGAAAACACATACACACTCAGACGTCCAGGAATACCTTGAATCGGTCTCCTTAGCTTATGGCATCAGTCCTGGGTGTGTGTATGCATGTTTTTATATGCGTGGGTTCAGTGGCTTATGGAAATGTTCTCCGACCTACGATACCACAGCTGTTCCCCTGGTACCACTCCCCTCCCTCCCTCTGATCTGCATCCAGATGACACTCCTGTCTGACCAGCCTCATCACAGTCCTATGATGAATGAGATGGACTCATTTACATAATAAACTCCTGGAGCTGGAGATGCAGGAGCGAAAGGAAATCCACTTGAACTCTGGATGCCCATTTGAACTCTGTGAGACTTGTTTTGTTTGTCTTTGGCAAACAAAAGCCATATTTATTGCACAGTTGGTTAAAGTATGTTAAGATGTTTATTTTATTAAGGAAACAGAGTTTAGCCCCAGATTTACGTATAAGCATTGGTGAAAGTCAGCTTGCGTCATCTATAATATTACATTACTAAAATGCAGTTTGCCAGATAGTTTTACCATCATTGATGTCAAATGTTTATTTTATGTTTGGTGGAAGAAGTACTTTTTGGTCAGATGTTGAAGGCAGGAGTCCAGTGGTGAGTAAAACGAGAAGAGAGAAAAAAGAAAAAAAATTAGGGAGAGTACAAAAACATTAGGTGTGCCCAAATCAATTTATTTTGGTTCATTCCTTAAAAGAAAGGATGCATTGCTGAGCTCGGTGACACGGAAAGACCCGTAAAACCCCTGAAATCAACTGTAGAGGCTGATGAATTCTTATGAAGTAAAACACATCACTCTCAACACTTGGCTCAGCATGGAGAAAATTGAATGCTGGCCACAATCAACAGTTTTAACAGCATGTGATATATTGGGTTGCATAGCCTTAGACCAGTGCTGACCCTTGCCCACCGCAATATTAAAACCACCTGGTGGTATTAATGTCGTGGCTGATTTGTGTAAAGCTGGCAACTGTCTACACATTTCTTGATTAGCTCTTGTTGATGATACAGACCTGACTGTAGTTTAAGGTCAGCTTTCCAGAAGTGGGGGAGCACCATGAACCTCTCTCTGGTTGTCTATTCATTAGTTACACGCCTGCTTGTGAACCGCTCACATTAGTGTGTTACTGATAGCTCCTGCTGGCTGAACCTGTGCATCCTAGGGCTGATTGACTGCACTTTTTCACACAAGGTTCAGCTGTACTGAGATTAAGTTAGTTAACTGGTACAATGTTTTAGTAATTTATACTGTATACTTTAATAAACTGATCAAGAAGACTATTAAATTACCTGGATCACAGGAAATCAGCTGTCAAGCAAAACTTGTTTAAAATATCATGTTTAAAAGTAGGTGGTAGATTTAATAAATAATCACCTAAACCGAAGACCACAAATCTTCAAAAACATATTCCCACATATGCTATTTCAATAATGGTGGTGGAGAGCACTGTTTATCTAACTCAGGTTTTTCCTCCTAATTTGTCAGCTCTCTGCATATTCAGAGTGTCCTGCTTAGCATGAAACTGATGCAGTTACAATATGTATATGTATGCATATTGTATGGTCTTCATAGTTTCCTTCATTTATCAGCCACTCGATCAATGCGGGTAAGACAGGATTTATTACAACAGTGCAATAAGAGGAACTCTTTCCCCCTTCTCCCCATGTTTTTTTCTCTCTACTCAGACACACACATGCAGTCTTGCTTAACTCCTACACTTTTCCATCACTGAAACAATTCAAAACACCCACCCGAGCCATCACGCAAATGGAAATATTGATCTCCCCTTAGTTTTGCTTATATTCTTTTGGGGAAATGGTTTGAGACAAAGGTGAGGCCCCCTTTCTTTTATTTAATCTTTGGGTAACATACTGTATAGTATTTTACTGAAAAGGCTGGAGTAAGGAGTAAAATGTACGTTTGGTCAAACTTGTTGTGGGAAAGGCCGACAGAGACACTTTTTATGCACACAGTACAACTCTGCCTGTTTTCCTTGAACAATGAAGATGAATCAGGCGGTTTCTGAGGCTGAGGTGAAGGTACATTCACACGATCAGTGCGCTTTTCATTAAATCTTCAATCCTGTGTGTCACGCTGAGAATTTTGTGTGTCCCGAGTCCTTTTTTCCGCATTATTGTGTGGGCATGTGCGGACAGTGTGCTGGTTAAAGGACTGCTTGTGAGATGTGGTTGACGGGTAGTAGCTGTTGATCATTTCTGAGGTCAGAAGTTTAGAATACACAAACAAACAAAGTGAGGTCACCTTATTTGCACTGTCTTGGTAAAGAAGGACTGTAAAAAGGACTGCTTTTAGACAGATACTATTAGACACCAAGTGGAAGTCGGCGGTGATGCCCTCTTATACCAGCATGTCCTGGGTGCCCAGAGAATAAACACTACAGACTTTGGTGACTTTTCCTCTACCACCAGCATTAGATTTTTTGCCTTTACGCCAGTGATGCTGGAGGTATCATGTTTTCAGGTAGTTCATCTGTCCATCCCATTCTCGTGAACAAGAAATCACGTTTTTTTCTGTTAAGATTGACAGTCATAGAGGGCATGGTTATCCCAAATATGCTATTCAGCTGCAGCTGCCTTCACTTGAAAATGAGGACATGTCTTCAGTGTTGAATGTTCACTTGGAGTCAAGTGATTAGATTATGGTGGTCAAAGGTCACTGTGACCTCATGTCTGTCCCACTCTCGTCAATGTAATAACACAGATCTTGTGTAAACTGCAGCTTGACTGGTGGCATACAACTGCAAGGCAGCAAATCTGTTTGTCTGTTGCTCTGGGAAATGTCTCAACAGCTACTGGCTGCTATGAATACATATATTGACATTCATGGTCCTCTGAGGATGAATCCTAATGCCTTTAGCAAACCCATGCCATTTAGAAACCACCATGAGTTTGATGGTTCTGTTTTCTCTGGAAAATGGCTGGGTGGATGACCGTGAAATGTGGCTATTCCATGGCATGACACACAGAGGAAACACCATCCCAATTCCATTTTCTCAATCTTTTAGTTTTGGAAAAGACTGCTCTGTTACACTCGGACGATGTAGGGCTGTCTCGGTGTCTCAGTAAGCAGATATATGACCTTATGTGACTTGAGCTATCGGTAGCACAGGCTCCACATCTGTGGCCCCACATAGTCCTTCCTCACACCAGAGACAGCAGCTTGGTACTGACTCGCTAAGACCCACAGTGGGAGCGCAGAGCTCTGCGGGAGCCCACACTGACAGAGCTGGAGGATGCTCAAAGAGAAAAGAGATGAAAGGAAGAGGCAAAGATGGGAGCGCTGAAGGCTCTTTCAGCTTCTCTCCCTCCTTCGTGTCCAAACTTTTTCCCACTTCCAGATCTTGTTTTTCATGCTACAACAACTTTTTTTTTTTTTATCAAAGTCCATTTTTAAAAAGATTTAATAAGAATCATACACGATATGGTGGAGGGATTCACAGAGAAGACAAAGGTACAGTGTGGATTTCCCATCTGAGCACCTATTTATTAGTCATTATGACACAACTCATTCTTCTTCTGCTGTACTCCCCCTCCTTCTAGCTTTTTCTCCACTGCACATCTCCATCTGCTGCAGCCTGTTACTTTTTCCTCTCCTTATGCACACTTTCCTTCTTTGGTTACCCTTCTCTTTTCTCCCTCCTTTATTATATCTTCATTATTCTAGCTTATATCCTCCTATTCTTCATCTTCCGCTTGGCCCTCCAGGCTTGTCTCCTTCCTTTTTGCCTTCATGTCATTACAGGCATATAATTTATGAAGTGTTGAAAATGTTCCTCTCTGAGCTGCTCTGCTCTGTAACCAAGGATACCAACATGTGAATCAGTATCACTGAAATCACGTTTCATTTTTAGGTGGGCAAGCAGTAGTGGAAAAGCTTCAGAGGCACAGCTTTGTATAGTCTGGAGTCTTGTGTTTAACATTGTTTCAATTAGAAGTGAGTTTTGTTTCTAAATGACTAATATTGTTGTCGACCCTCTTCGGGCTCCCATAACACACCCACCCACACACACACACACCAAATGAGTCACGTAGAGTGCGCTGTACTACTGTAGTTTGGGATTGCATGTGAGTTTAAAATAAACTGACCTGCTCATTTTCTTCTATTTATTATCCAACAGATAAATAGAAAAGTGAGACTAGAGGCAGCCACCTATTGTGTCTGGTTGCCAACCCAGTACTTCGTTCAGGCATGTGAATTTGGTAAGTGCGTGTCCGTGTGTATTGAGGCATTCAGCCGCTATATCCATACAGTCAAGCTATATCCATTGCGATGTACCTAATGCAGGCACTCTCCCTAATATTGTTCTCAAATTGTATGCATGTAATAAATCACTTCCTTATTGTTACAGTGTGGATTTGTACTACTTCAAACTGCCTTGGGACCCGACTCCTGTATGGTACAATAGAATCAAGTACCCTTTAAAAGCCCTAAAAAACTCTCACTCTTATTGAGCTTCTTATTATCAGCGCTAGGGTCAATTATGGTTATTTCAAATTTTAGTTTTTCTCCATGTTTTTTCTCATCAGTCTGAAGTGGGCAACGCTCAAATGGAAAACGATTATGTCACGTTTCCATGCACAAGTCGGGGTGTAGCAACATTTACATCTGATGACAGCTGTGTGGTTGTTTCTCATGTTTTCAGCACAGTCGATGAAATCCGATCAAACCACATCCACACATAGCTGTCATGGCTTTTTATGAATATCAGTAAATAACAAAGGCTGTGATGTTCTGAATTGTAGCAGTGATTGTTACGTATTTAGTCATGAAAATAATGTTAAAAAGAAGGGATGCTTACTCAGAGAATGAAAATGAAACAGCATATGTAAATAACAACTTCCTGGGTTTTATAGCAGCCACATCATAATGAACTTATTCTGAATTTGTTTGTTTAAAAGCAACCACTTATTACAACATGCTGTTGGTTAAATTAAACTGTCTTTGCCCTTATTTCCATTTTGGTTTGTTGATATCCTCTGTTGTGTATGGAAGAATAGTTGCTTGATTTCTCAGAATAGAAAATAGCATATGAAATTCTGTATACCAGTGTGTTTTCCCTCAGTTGTCCTTTTTTTTATCAGTGGTGAAGAGATTCTGCATAGGGAATAGCTTTATGTTTTAGTGTTGGCTTTATTGTTGTAGGTCCTAGTCACAGAGGAGCCGACTTTTGGAGCTGAAACACATGTCTTGTAATTGGTTCTTCAAAACTGATACTGATTCGGGTATCCCACTTTCCTATGAAGTATTTTGCCATGGTTGATCATGGCAGAGAGTTGTTTGTGTTATATTAACCCGGACCCAATCCTTGCATTAACTTTTTTCCAGAGACCTGCTTCAGATTTGTTTAATTTGTAAGAATAATATTGGAGAGAAGGAGAGACAAAATGACTTAATTGTCAATATACAAATTCCCTGTTGTAATAACAACAGCTTAAGCGGTGGTTATCATATAGCAGATCATTTACTGGACAAATAGGTTATCAATAAAATATGTATTTACACACGAATGCCTCCATTCAACAGATGTAGACACATTTCAAAGTAATGATGGTGCAAATTTTAATTGCTAACTATCAGATATTTTGAACTGACTGAACTGACGAACTGACAAATTTACATTCTCTAGCGTGGCTATACATATTAGAGTTCGGGGATATGTTTTTTCCTTGTTGGCCTGACTGTGGTACGAAAGAAAAGCTCATGCAGCATTCGACATGGAAAGGGTTAATCCTCTGGAGGGCATACATTTACCTCTCTTACCTATGATTAAACAGGAGACTGCTGAATAGATTGTGTTATTTCTAATGTACAAATGAACATATTTGAGATAAGATGCATCCTACGCATCCATTTAACCTGTTATACTTTTGGCAACCAGCGTACGTATGTGGAGCAAGATACTGAACCCCAAGTTTGTGTGTGTGTGTGTGTGTGTGTGTGTGTGATTACAATGTATTGCAATGGAGACAGGAGAACTGTTTGGTCTCAGATGGTGGTGTCAGAAAGAAAAGTCAGTGGATAATTTAGGTTATAAGGATTCATCCTCTGGGGACAGTGAATGTGTGTACATACTTTCATGGCATTTCATACTATAATTATAGATACATTTTACTAAGAACCAAAAAAATATTATGCTGGAGATAAACCTTTGAGCGACCAGAACTCATCCACCTGGGACAATGAAATTCATGACAAGCTTATCTTACCATGGCTTGAACTGTACCTGATTGACACGTGTTGGATCAAAGTGTTTCCTAACTTTATAAAACTAACTGTAAATAAAATGAATTTAATAGCTCAACAAAACAACATAATGATATAGTATATGAAAACGCTAATAAACATTTAAATATGTAAGTGACAAAAAGTGCAAAGACAGCATCACTGAAGAATGAGATTGTCAATGTGTTCTCAAAGTCAATCCATTGTCAGGTTTTCTACCTTTAAAATATGTATTTTCCTGTCTGATCGACATCTTCATATACTGTACCATATGTCCTTGATGAGAGGCATCTTTATTATCAAAGCCAGATAAAGGTGAGCAGTAAAGAGCTGTGTCAGTGCTGCTGGTCAGGAGAACAGCAGAGAAGCCATGAGAGAAAGCTTTCCCAGGAGGGCTGAGATCTCTCCCTCTGATAAATTGGGGTCTGAGCTCGAACTGGCCGGAACTAATAAACATACATCAAGCACTCAGAGAAAAGTGGCCTTAGGAAGTGTTCACGTGCAGTCAGTGTTGAACTACCAATGCTTTATTTCTTTTTTAGAAATAATAAATGCAAAAGTGTATTGAATGTTGTTATTATTAGTTTCAAATGTATTCCCAGCAGTGCTTCATTCCAGCCTAATAGCTAGAGGCAGTGCTGGATCAATATGTTTTAATGTGGAATCTGTTAAGATAGTACACAATTAGTAATTAGACCAAACACAGTCTATTGACGGAAGCGTCACACTCACTTTTTCTCTCTTTGTCTCTTCCTGTGAGCCCATGCTTGCCATGCATGTTTTTAGGTCATGTGTGCACGTGTGATTCTCGGTTTCTGTGCTTTCACAGTGAGCTATGTGTAAACAGCCCAGGTGATTAATATCTGCTACTGCACACAAGCGCCGGCTGCAACAGATGCCATGAAAAAAGAATTTGGTTCTCCACATTGATTTTCTTCCTGCTCGCAAATCAATGATTATACATTGCAGAGAAATATAATATGGTACTGCCGTACAGTGCTGTATATGACTGTGTGTGTGTATGTATGAGAACAAGGGTTGTAGGTTATTTGAAACCCAGAAGAGACAGTTTTATAATTCAGAGAAACTACACCACTTAAAACCTACAGTGTTACTATCTGTTCTGCCTCAGGCTGCATCGCTCTCTAAACCAGCTGTGGTTGCTCAGAGAGACAGAGTGTGTGTGTGTGTGTGTGTGTGTGAGAGAGAGAGAGAGAGAGAGAGAGAGAGAGAGAGAGACAGATGGTTTGGGGAAACATCTTCCCCTAGTGGCCACAAGCCTACATGTCAGAGCACTCTTTCTGGACCTGGGTCCCCTAATGTAGTATCAAAAAAAATAATAATAATAAAAAAGCTAATCAATGATATTTCATTTTTCAACTTATGATTTACAGACTGTACTTTTTCTTTCTTTTTTTCTTCCTTTTTTGAGTTTCTGTGATGGCTTAAAGCCAACACTAACTTCATTACCACCAAATTGGATATTAAAGCTTGAAGGGCCTCCTGGGTTCCTTTATACAAGTCTGGCTGCCCCTCTGCTCCTCTGCTCCATAGTTTCATTTCATAACAGTTTATGTTACCGAAGCTTATGTGAAGTGCAATAAAATCAGTGCCTAATAAATTCATATTTGACTGTGGATCATCTTATTAAATAGAGTGTTAAATAGGGTTTTTAGGTACAAAACTATCTTCAGCTGGAATCTGTGGGTTCATGCCTTTGGACTGAAGCAGCATGTCCATTACATCCTGTACAACTTCTTAATATTCAGTCACTTGGGATCACATTGCACCATGCTGCAACTTTTTCTCCTCAAAAGTCTCCATAATACTTCTCTGCACCAATCACACAGCAGCGTCGCTAAATGCCATCACCCCTCTGCTTCTTATTGGCTGATAGTTGAAAATAAGATTCCAGCTGTTTCACCCCCTCCTCTCTACCTTACAGCGCAGACGGACATTCGGCTCAGCCAGTGTGGAGTGAGCTCCAAGTCAGGCCGCGCTGCGATTGGCGCAGAGTGGGTGCCCGTTGGGCGGGGAGCGAGAAGTTAGGATCCCCCATCCAGCTGTGTGAGCTGTGCTGATGGACGGAACCGACCGAATACAGTCTGGAGGAGACAAGAGTGAGAGCAGGAGCGCCTGGCCGTGCGTATGCGCAACAATGGAGAGGGGAGGTGTTTGTGATATTTAGAAAAATATCAAAGGTTGTCTGTGTGGCGCCTGTTTGTGTTCAGCGACAGGATGCGCAGCAGCATCTCCATGGATCTTTAACACCCTAATGCAGGATATGCGCTGAAAACCGCCTGTGGATGCAACGAAAAAGTACGAGGTTTTTAACCTGAAGGAGGAAAAGCAGCGGAGGAGACGAATCTATTATTCATTTTGGTTATTTCCCCTCTTTTTTGAGGAGGTTTGTGCATCAGCTCTGTGGAGGAGGAAGGGATCATAAAGAAGTTTCCGCGTGGTGTTAATATTTCGACAAAGGCTGAGCGCCACAGAAGTAGACACAGACACCTCTGCTGCGTTTTTATTCATAAGCGAGGATGATTATGAAGTGTTGCTGAGGCCCCTGGAGAGGCTCGTTGGACATCAGAGACCCGGGGCCTGGGCGCACCGCGTCTGGTGAGACGGACCCGCGCAGCAGCGCACCACCTGGAAGCTGTAAGGTCCCCCCAGACGCACCAAAAACCACAAGAGCAAAAGACCCTCTCCCTTTCCCCCCCTCCCTCTACTCCCCCATCTCCTGTCTGCTTTATCTCTCCCCTCCTCACCCATCAGATCAACCTTCTCCTCTTCAGGCTCGCGTGGACTTTCTAGCCACGACAGAAACTGATCATGCGATGACTGAGCGCGCTCTGGGCACATCTACCGAGTCCATTACAGGTAATGAATCTAACGGGGAGATGCTCCTGCGCTGCGTTTATTAAAATACACTTTTGGTGGAGGAACGTTGCTGCCGAAGTTTGGAAAACGATTTAAAACAACGCGAGTGTTTTGTTGCTGAGATGTTTTGGCTTTGTTTTTGATGGAAAGGAACGAGACTTGTTAGGAGCTCACATTCTTACTTCTCCGGCATGAATACATATCGTGAATTGGTTATTAAAAATAATTTTGCGATGAGGTGTGCGTATATTTTTCTAATATAACCCCTCCAGCATCAGCGCTTCTCCACACTGACGTGGTATTTTGATTTCATAATGAACGGGCTTGTTGCAGAAGGATGTTTTTCACCACATGCAAAGTTGAAATATTAAATAAACCGCATATTACCTGAATTTTAAAACTCAAATAATGAGCTCTGCTTGACCATTTTCATTCCTCTCAGCTGAGGTCACTGTATCTAATTATATGTTTATGATCGCTTATTGCCTGCAGGAGGTGAATGATGGCCGAGGATGGGGGAAATCTCTCCGGGGTCCCCGACGCCAGGGGCTCGGAGGGTCGCTCCTCTCTGCCGAGGACTTTCATCCGTCTCAACGACCTGTCCGGGGTCGGGACAGGAGGCGGGGAGCGCGGCGAGTTGGTGGTGGAACCGGCGTCCCCGGCGCCTGACGGGATCTCTACAGGCGGGGAGGAGGCGTCGACGAGCGGAGGGGAGAACCTGCCCTACCCCACCCTGGCCCCCGTGGTCTTCTTCTACCTGAAACAAACAACCCGGCCTCGGAGCTGGTGTCTCAAAATGGTCTGCAACCCATATCCTTTTACTTATGACATAGGAATCTGCTCATGCGCACATGCGCGCTGGCTTCCACCTGTGGCAGGTAAGAAACACCTGTTCAGTTGCTCAGGTCTTCCGGCTGATCTCAGAGCAGTTGCTGAATTGACACAAGATTTGGAATCACAGAATACACGTGTGTGTGTGTGTGTGTGTGTTACCTGCTTCTTAATATGTGTTTCCAGTCACCACCTTTCATGAACTAATATGAACAAACAGACCCAAGTTGTGTTGTGTTTGTGTGATTCTGTGTATTACACAGAGCGGAGATGCATTCAGGTCCCTGACTGTGTGTGTGTGTACGTGTGTTCTGGCTCCCAAGGCGACGCTCTCCAGCTTTACTGTTTCCAGGTCATGCTCTGATTCCTCTGACACTGTGTTTTCTTTTGCTCGATTATTCACAACCACAAGTGATGAAAACCTGTTGACCTCACAGAGCGGCTATAATTAGGGATTACAAGTAGTGTATTGATACGCACCTGGGGTGGCTGTTTATTAGAGCTTTGCCTTTGCTCTGGCTGAATAGCAGAGGAGTGGTGGAGTCGCAGAGCCTTATTGAACCATTCCTGCCACTGAAGTGTGTTATTGATTCATAAGTGTACACACCTGCGCTGATTCAGTCTTTGGACAGGAGGGAAGCAGGAGAGTGAGAGAAAGGAATCATTACAGCCTCTTTTGTCTGTTTCAGTGTCTGTCATTCTCCCTTATAGTTGTGCGTATGCAACATACATGTTGAGGAGGAACGATTTCTCGGCTCATGCTGCTTCGCTCTGCAGGTTTCAGACAGCCCTTGTTTTTTTCTCTTAGGTGCAGTGTGTGTTAATGTCATTTGGATTACGTCCGATCCTTCCCCCTGTGTCTCCCTCCCTCCCTCCATCCATCCGTTCCTTCTGCCTCGTCTGTTGCTTCACATCCTAACATCTTCCCTTCATTTGTCACAGTTTTATCAAAGTGAGCCGGTCATCTCTGCCACACCCCGTCCTGCTTTTCCCGCAGGAACGACGTGCTGCTCACTATTGCCGCTCTTTTACTCCTCTGTTCCTCTGTTGTCCTTCCTTGATCTTTCTTTCCAGACTTTATTCTGTCCCCATCTCCCAGCGATCACAGCTGATTTCCATGTCTGTAAATGTCAAATCTTTAAAGGTTGTACAAATAGACTTTTTTAGCAGCAGGGACACAAAATTCCCCAGTGGCTGCTCAGGGAGCAAAGGTGATCTTGATGCTATTATCCAAGTCAGGGGTTCTGAAACTCTTTTGCTTTACATACCCCCAACTGGGATCTTTATATTAGCGCTAAATGTTCCACTTACGTGAGTGCTTGCCCCCCGTGCGCAAGGGATTCTAGTTCAGATTGGTCAATAAGGAGGAGGCCTGCAAATATTTTATCTGCCTTTGTTCAGCTATAAGCAAAAAGATGCACTGTGTTGCAGGTGTACAGTATTGATGTTTCTGAATAATCATTTTAACCTTTGTATGATGATAAACAATACTTCTGGTCAGATCTGGAATATTTTTGCCATACTCTATTTACATGATGTGAACTTTAACCACTTGGTGTGGTTTAGTGTCATATTTATACAGTAAATGTTGCACATATGTTCATATGCTCTAGGTGCACCACGTTTAACTGTGTGGTGTTTGTCCTGGAGTTCTGGCATCACTGAAGTTGTACCTTGAAGTTTGTGGTTTGTCATGAATGTGTATGATGAAGTTTTACATTCCATTTTGAATTGTATGTGGATTTGAAAGTGCTGTGTAATTTGTGTGTTTGAATGTTCTTTGTCTTGTTTGCCCCGTTTTCGTGTGCATTTGTACCAATTTAGACAAAGGTCAGTGCTTCTCTAATGCGTTGTAACGTTACCCAGATCGATCTGTCCCTGTGGCCCCCGTGTGTGTGTGTGAATCAGTGTTTACAGTGATGCTTTGTGTCCAAGAGAACAGATATATCTTCAGTGGTATTTTTAACTCTCCCTCTCTTGATCCGTGGCCCTCCTCTGCCTCTGCCTCTCCACACAGTCTCTCTCTCTCTCTCTCTTTCTGCTTTCTGGTTCAACAATGAATCCTGTCTCTCTTTCTCCTGCTATAAATACACAGCACACCACCAGCAGCCCGCTCTGCCTCGCCTCTGATGCTCAGAGGCTGCTTCCTGTGATGCTGCAGACCAACAACACAGGAAAACCCGTCTGATCTCGGGGCCAGAATCTATTCTAAACAGGCATATCCTCAGTAAGCCCTCAGCCTGAGGCGCCCAGCGGCCATTTTCAACAGTCTGAAGTAATTAGGACCCCTGGATACTTGCTGAGGTATTTAGGGTTTAATTGAAGACCCCAAGGGTGTACGTGTTAAGTGATGTTTTGCCCAGCACATTGCCTGTGTGAAATTCCCTCTGCTGGTTTAGCTAATGATTTCTGCAGTATCTGTATACGATAAGGAGTGAGAGCTTTTGTGTGTGCAAGAGTGAGTGAGGTTGTGTAAGCAGCACACACACACACACACATACACACACTTCCCCAGGACTCCCGTAGGTGTCTCCTCTCTGGCGGAGAGCTGGATGTTGTGCCAAGACGAAGGAGGAGGAGGGGAGTTTGGGAACAGGTCCAGCGCTCTCTATCCTTTGCTCACACTGATTTAAGCAGAGGATTACACAGCCCAAAACAGTGAGGGAGCACACCTGGCCAGGATAGGTGTTTGTCATCACGTTGAAATAGCCTCATTGGAAGGCCGACAAACCACTTGCGCTCAAGGGAGTGGAGGGATTTTGGAGAAATATGCTACTGATTTGTTGTGTTCCTTCTGTTTCGCTCTCCCTCCCTCTGTATTTCAGCAGAGCAGGCTTTCAGATTTGTGTGTCTGTCAAATAATGGAAGCCGAAGTGAACACTTACTTAATCAGCAGAAAATGTCTCCTGCCCTCCTCAGAGCCTACTCTCCCCTCAACCCTCCTCCTCCTCCTCCTCCTTTTCTTTTGCTTCTTTCTTCACCCGACCCCTCTTTCTCCCTCCTCTGGCGCTAAAAGCTTCACGTTGGCTGCATAGTGAGGAAAACTGTAGAAGAAGAAGAAGAAGAGAAAGACAAGAGTACTGGGGAGAAAAAAAAAGAGAAAGCCAAATAAAAAGCTTGTCTCAGTCGGAGAGCCAAGTGGGATTCCAGCAAGCACTTTTTAGTAGGACTGTACTCACCATTAACTGAACCTTCATATTTTCTTCCTCTCCTTCTCCCAATTTGATCTTCATCGTTAATTCCATCAGAACATCTTTCACACTGGATGTGCATTTTTTTCTCGTTCTCTATATGAACTCAATCTGCAGGTTCTCTTTAACTCGCTGGGAGGCTGACATGAACTCTCCTTCCTCGCTGAGAGACTGCGTTTGATGAAGTATTCATTTGCTTACCAGCGCAAGGCCTTTTTACAGTGCAGTTGTGTGTGGCGGGACTTGACACTGTGATTCACGTGTCCCACTGAGCATGTGATGTATTTTGCATGTTAAGAGCTTCCCGCAAGGGACGCGCATCTGTGTCGGCGCTTATACATTTGTGCGTATATTTAGTGCCGCCACACACAATCATATTAAAATTGGAAGAGGTGAATTTAGCATATACCTAGTTTGGATTTTTTTGCTTGTCAAACTGATGGCTCAGCTGGCAGCGCACATTCTGTACATGGTTCATGGGATGAGAAGTAGACCAAAATACAATGCAGCCTCATGTCTCATGCTGGAAAACCTCTTACTCTGCTATTGCTATTGCTGTCTGCAACAAAAAGCTGTTAAATGCTCAGGTGCATTCTCTCAGGCTTAGCTAAAAGCATTTTAGGTGATGTAGGAAATCAATAGAATGTCACGTGGGAAAATGGGCAAACTAATATGTATCCTGTGGCACCTTTCCCTGAGTGTCACTGTAACATTTGCTGAATTAGTGGACAGTTGGAGATCCTTCTGTCTCACTCAGACTTTTAGCATCTTTTTAAGATAGAAACTAAGTGGTAGAATGAAAACTTACATAACTGCCAGCTAAGGAACTCTAATGAGAACATTAGAGTCAAAAACATTCAGCACTGAGTGTAGCTGGTATTTATGTAGGCGTGTGTGTGTGTGGCGCTTTGTTAGTGTGCTAGAAAATCTTTGTTACATTCAGAATTGAATGCTATTTAGTAGGAATACAGTTAGTCACTGAGCCTGTTTTCTTGTCTTAAGAAGAATAAAATGAGCCTTTATTATATCCCACTCCAAATATCACTTGTCATATTTACTAGAATAATTGCCATGGTGGTTAGCCATCCGTGTTGTACAACCCGAATGTGTGTGCTTTAACCCCAACTAACATCTATTGTATAGTCACATGTTCACAGGCACCAAGGTTGTCTGAGGAAAGTGAAGGTTCTTTCAGCATAATGCGTTGAACCCAATCCAAACACTGATTCACCCAGAACAGCAGTACATCAATTTGCTGGCAAAGACAAACTCTTGACACACTATAGAGTACGTGTGCAAAATTCACTAATTCAGCAGCCATCACACTGAAAGTGCCAATTATTGATGAATAACAACGCTGACAATCAGAAAGAGAGAGATAGGGAGACGGTGAGAGACGGCAGCAAGGTGCGAGTAGACAACACAGTATGAGGGCTGCTTTTAATGAGGAGCTTTTTTAAGCTGTTAAACTGCAAACACACTGAGCATAAGTTTTCTTTGTGCTGCTCTCTGTGTCACCCTATACCTTGTTAACCCTTTTACATTTTCTGCTCTACACACCTGGTCTTTGGTATTTTTTACCTGGGAAAACCCTGCGTTTAGTTCTCAGAACAAAATGCATTAGTGTGTTTTTCAGTAGAAAGAGCAGGGTGTGATTCAGGACAAAATACTTTATGTGTCTTGCGAATACAAATGCTGGTGTATTTAGCACTGTGTTGCAAATTGCTGCCTGTAGTTGCTAATGGATTCCTGTTCGAAGAACACTCACAGGCTTTATAGAAATCAACAGTTTAAATATAGTTTTACTGGTGCAAAATACACCCGTGGTGCAGTGGAGTCGGTAGAACACAGTAGTGTTTCTATATGTCACTGCTCCATTCACTTCTCAGCAAGGCAGTATTGATTTTCAGCTCCAACACACTCCAAACATGAAACAAACTAAGAGGAAAACTGTACTAAATGGCAAATAATGAGTTTATTATTATGTTTACATGATTTTACACAAGACCATAAGCTTTGACAGATTTCACACAAATCAGAGACAAAGTTAAAATTGAGTTTCACAAGCTTTGAACACACTTCAGTTCTGGCTTTCAGTTCTCAGAGTATAACAGCAAACTGTCAAGTAAGAGCTTTTATTTTATCCCTATTGTTGGCTGGTTGTTGTAATATTTTCAGTGAATACATTTTCTGTAGAATTCCACATTAAAAGTCTTCCGGCAATTCCTTTACTGCCTTTTGTGCAAGAAATGTGGGAGCAAAGTTGAAAGACTGGAATAAATTAGTGCATAAAACCAGTATTTGTTTTTAAAGGAAAAAATTAGAGCAGTGGTAAATTTCAAATGACTGATTATGGAATTAATGCTCATAATGAGTTTCCCACTTGATATTGGTTATTGTATCTATCACACGCTCGTGCTTGAGAGCCATTACTTGTGACCACATTTGGCTTTCATATGTGAATTAGCAATTCAAAAGGAAGAACATCACGGTGCGTCTGACGCTAATTGACAAGTGTCTGAAAATGATACAATAAATGAAAAGTCCTCTATTATGTCTGAGTTGTCTACCATGCAGTGAAAATCCTTGGCAGACTGATACTGTATAAATACTTAATGCTGCCTTTTAGGATTCAACCGTAGCTTTTGCAGACTGACGCTGCAGTTGCTCACGTGCTGTATAATATCTATATAACCTGGTTTTGCTGACTAAGCCGGTCACTTATTTTACATGCATGTAAGCACACAGATCGTGTTTGTGAACCTGGCGTGGCAGCTGCATGTTTATGTGTTAGTAGAAGAGGAGCGGCTAACCTGATGCACACCGACTCTGACCACAGTGATTCTGGGGCAAACCACAAACACCACTGTAGTCTGCCAGACAGCAGCACTCTCACTCTGTATGTGAGTGTGTGCATGCTTTCGTGTCTCTGAATGTGTCCTGTGGCTACATTTTGATCGCTGTCCGAACGTTGCCTTTTTCAATGAGTCACAGAACGGAGAAGAATTGAATAAAAGTTTTTACATCTGGTTGTTTTGTGGAGGTGTCTGTTTTTTTATGTTCTTTGGAATTACAGCATTTTCTTTTGTGTTTTGTTGTGTTGCTTTATTTCTCCGACATGCTTTGTGCACTTCTACCCCTATGACTCCAGTGGCCTAGTTAACAAATTAATGTGAATCCTGTAAAAACCACAGGCTAGCTTCCCAACAGAGGGAAAAAAGGAGAGTGAGGGAAAAAAGGGAAAATGGGAGCAGCAGAGGGGTCTGATGACAGGAGGTAGTGAAATCGTGCAGGAGGGATGGAGCGTAGACTTTTACAGACGTGCTGTCTTCAAGAACTCATCTGCGACCCAGTAAAAATCACTTCACAGTGTGTGTGTGTGTGTGTGTGTGTGTGTATGTCGCACATGCTCATAATGTTTTTGCCTCCAGCTACAGCAACTCCCTTCTCATATTGTTTGAGATGCTCAGTCACGTGTGTGTTTGTCTCCAGACAGCAGATTTGTCACTGACTTTCAATCAATTATTTGTAGAGGGAGAGCAATTAGTGCAGATAAAACCCAGCAGTTAATTACTGCTGCTTCAGAAAACGGCTTGTCATGATTGAGACGTATGAGAAAACAAAACAATTCTGTCACTGTCACCTGCATTTAATTATGAGGAACTGTGCTCTGATTAGATCGTTTGTGTGACGGATGCTTTGACGGTTCGATGTTTGACATGGTAGATACATACTTTATGTAATGTTAAGGTTGTGAGTGTGCTTGGATATTTGGTTAACATACTGTTGGCTGACTGGTTGAGTTGTTTGGTGTTTGACCAGTTGGGTACTTGATTCTTTTTTGAGTTTGTTGGTGGGATAGTGGGATAGATTAATGGTTTTACTGGTTAGGCATTTGATTAATTGAGCGGCCGATGGGGTGGATTGACAGCTTGACAGTTAGCAGATTGGTGGGCTCAGTGGTTTTGCAGTTCATAGTTAGGCAATGAGGTGGTTGTGTAACTAGTTGGTTAATTGGCTGCAGAACTGATGGACCACAATTGAAATGGAATGCGTCCGTACTGTACTTCTAACTTAATAAGCCTCCCCAGTTTGGTCAACTTACAAAGGCTACAACACTAGTCCTGTCTTTGTCTGCCAGGACAAGATTCCCATACGATGTGAGGGGTGTGCCACAATTTACAAGTGAAATCATTAGAATTATTGTATTTATAAATAAATTAATACAAATTAAACATTGATGATAACACTTATCATACAGTCTGTGATAATACTAATCACCTCTATGCCAACATTTTACATTTGATATATAACTGTACAGATAGACATATAGATCAATAGATATGAGTCTACACACAAAGAAACAAAGAGATGACCTTACAGAATTTGATTTGTATTTTCACTTTCTTTCAATGTGTATTTTTTTCCTCAGCCCCTGCCCCTCCTTGGGCTGTTCCATGTGATGGCTGTAAGTTTATGTAGGACTGAGTCCAGGATTTTCCTACCAGCTTTTTCTCATTAGTGTACTGTAGGAGACTTGATCTTCACTGCACATTGTGGCAGCAAAAGGGGGTTGGGGGAACAGAAGGAAGAGGAAGGGGGTGGGCGAGCTATACACTTAGCCTTACACAGCAAAATCTCATTGGGCACCTGAATCAAGTTATCTTTAACTGTCTTACTGCGGCTGCATCTGTCTCTTGTCTTAGCCAATAGCTCAGTCTACTTTCTCCTTCGCTTCCCTGCTGCCGCTTCTGCCCTTTTTCGGCTTCTCTCTATCCAACCATCTTCTTCAGTCTTGCTATACTTCCCCAGTTTTTACCAAACACTGATCCCTTTTCTCTTTTTCCACAATAAGCAAGTGGAGAAAAGAAAATGAGCTTTATATGCTCTATTGTCTTTATTTTTTGTCTCAACACAGTCCCTCTCTGCTTAGTTCCAGTGATAACGACATCTCCTACCTTTTCAGCCCTTGCTTTCCTCAAACACATCGATAAGTTGGTGACCACCACAGCAGTGAGTGCCATGTTTGACAGAAGTACCCTTTTTAGGCCATGTTAGAGACTAAGGTGGCATTGACATGCACCAGACCTGACCGCTGGCCTTATCTCAGCACCAACACAAACACGCTCACAGTCACACACACACTTGTTTGTCAAGATACAAACATGTAGAGCGTTGAAAAAAAATCATCCCACTGTGGAACTGCCAGTGTTGTCAATAATTCAGACGCACACAGACACGTACAGAAATACATCTTTCTTCTTTTTTTTTTCTTTTGGCTTCCTGCTATACCTCTCTCCTCCTCCCTCTCTGTCTCAGTATCTCTATCTCGATCGCTCTCTGTCAAGTCATCAGGACACTAATCAGGATTTTCCCGCACCAGGACCAGGGAGTCTGAAGGGGTGAGAAAAAAAGAGAGATGTCTCATTATAGATAACAAACGAGGGATATAAATACCTCTGGGGGTGGGAATCTTATATAAGAGTCATGATATGTCCGTTGGCTTCTCAGCCCGCCTGTGTGCGACATCCTGTGTGTGTGTGTGTGTGTGTGTGGCCTGTCCACTCTAGTACATCTGTACCTCCTGTGGTTCTGCTGTTTTCCTCTATCTACAGCCAGAACTTTAATAAAACTCTGCTGTTAATACGCATGCAATATACTACACAACAGCAGATTTCACAATATCCATTCACTCAATCAGTAATCATTCTCAATAATGTGCCGGAAGCCTTGTTGCACTGTTGGGCATGATGTGCAGTAAGCCTGGTTGGTTCAGTTAATACAGATGCTGGGTGGAAGCTAATGAACTTTACTAGTCATGTCTACACACTGGGATGACCACCAGAGGGGATTTGTGTGTGTGTGTGTGTGTGTGTGTATTAGCACGCGTGTTTGTGTTTTCAGTTATTATGGACTTCTGCCGTGTCTAATCCCCCTGTGGTGTATGTAATTAAGAAATGGCTTACAGAAGAAGGAAGGTGCTAACATGGCCATGTATTGATAGACCTTCGCAATGTGTGTGCAATTGTGCATCATTATTGCTTTTGTCTAAAACTCTCTTCCCCCAAACACGGTGGTCAGTAACAGCTGTGCAATCATAGCTGGACATGATAGGTCTGTGAAGCATTGGATTTCTGTGTGGGGTGTGAAGTAAGAGGCCTGCTCTGTAAAGCCTTTTAAGAATGGATACCTACCTCTCCAAACTCAAAAATACTATAATACCAAAATAATAATACCAAAGAGTAAGAGTGCATCTGTCTCATACCCTAAGATGCATTAGCATGTACAGCTAACTAACTCACTAGCTACAGAAACAAACTAAGGCAGTGTTACCTCCAAGACAAATTAATATTCGGTACTACATTGTTACATGTTACATGTAATAAGTTTGGCCAAGTTAGTACTGTAAGCATGGCAGCCAAACCCTGTTAAATTCCTCTTTGCCAGAGTTACACTAGCTCTTTGTAGCTCTGCACTGTGATACCAAACTACAAATGGATTATTAAAACCCTTGTACCAGACTGACACATCAAAATGAATCTGATGGAGGATTTATAAAGTCAGCAGGAGACTATAGTTTCACCCAGTTCACGTGGTTAACGTTAGCAAAATGTGCTAATAACTGTTTGCATTTCCGATGGATTCGAGAACTGGTCGTTTATCTATAGCCTATTATTCCATTATTGCAGATTTGCTCAGTAGCTGTACCTCTATTATGAATGTGAACTGTATTTGCCGTGAGAATAAAAAGCTAATAGCAACAATAATTACAGGGTTTAATAAGTACCCATTAATCCTTTTTCGACCGGACCCAAAGGCCTTGCAAGTGTCAGTACCCAAGTGTCAGTATACAGCACACACAAATGCAGGTTAAGTGTGTATATGTTTGTCACATTTGAGTTGTGGTGTGAGCAGTTCATGTATGGGAAAGTGTATGTGTGTATGAATGTGTGTTATGTTGTCTCTGTACTTACTTTACTGTAATTACTTGCTTCACTTCAGTGCCCTTTCACTGCAATTCGTTTTGCTCAGGCAGTGCCACTGACATGACACTGGATTCACACACACACACACACACACACACACACACACACACACACACTGTCGGGGGGCCCTCTCCCCTCTGTGCTTGGCCTAAATCACTGTGACATTTACAGTTTCGCAGCCATTAGAGCTTAATGTCCCAGGGGTGACTGTGTGACAGTGGTTGCTCCAGAATCAGATCACAGCATTTTGCAAAAGTGCAGAGCCTCGGCATCTTGTTAAGAGCTACACCTGTGCTGGGATCAGCTGAGGATGGAATGGGATCAAGTCCCATGAGCCTGGAGCTTACTGGATTTAAAGGCGATTACAAGGTCACATGAAACAGGTGTAATCTGTTATCCTGACAAATAGAGGAGTGCCACAGTGTAGTACATTAGCACCTGATGATCAAGTCAGCAGCAGCTCTGTTTGAGCCCACGATTAAGCGAACTTTATGTGAGCACTGGAGAAAATAAGAGGTGGATTTGTTTGCAGCTGTTGTTGCCACTATTTCCATTTTTAAATGTCAAAAAAAGTTCTTGCAAGTTATTTTTAGTATTATTTGTAGTTTGTTGTAAAATATTTTCTTTTAGGCATTTTTCTTTTAAGTACTGAGGCAGGAGTTTGATGAGAAAGCAAGCAGAACACCAGTGCAATTAAAAACATTAATAGTGGCTGCACTGATTAAGCTGTTCCACTTTCAGGGTTCTAGTGCTGAGCATTGTGGCTCTGTGGGAAATCAATATTAAGGCTTTTGTAATTTCTGCTTTTTATCTGTTTTTATGTCTCAAACTGTAACTGAGAATATTGGTGAATATCTGACTTTAGATGTTAAAAAACTCTTTACTAGCAAGTTACAACTACTCATACTTCACATTACTTGCAGCTTTTGATTGACTTTTGATTTTATAACATACAGTACATACTGTGTGAAAGCTCCTCAGCATTTATTTCTGATAAAGCCATAACATATAATAACTGAACTATGAAGTGATGATGAAAGTTTGTCAAAGTAATAAAAATGTGTATGAGCTGGCACAGCAACAACATCTCAATAGAATGTGCCAGAATCTACAATACCTGCATCCCACACAGAGACAAATGAGACCTTGATGCAAACAGTTCAACCCTCTTCCCTCCACCTCACATATTGCATTCTGAGGCTCCCACACACTCATAAATGTAACAATATCATTTCTGGGAGAAAAATGCACGTCCCCCACTCGAGGGTGCAGCCCATTCCACATGCAGGATGAGAAAGAGTGAAATCTGCTCTTTGTCTTGATTAATTATTCTCTCACTCACCACTACATCACCTACCTGCCCTCTCATTACCATTTTACTCTTTGTGTGTGTGTGTGTGTATGTCTTTAGAATAGGTGTGCGGACTTTTGCATAGCATTCCGTAAGATCTGGTTCATATTAGCCTCGATAATACCATCGGCTAACATAGCAAAGCTTGGCAAGCACATGGGGAGGTCTCTCTGCTCTGCTCTGCTTTGTGTGTGTGTGTGTGTGTGTATGTGCGTGTTTGTGTGTGAGTTTTGCAATCATCCCTGGCCAACTGTATAAAGCTTGCAGATGCAGACTGAAAGGGAAACCCTGTCTTGTCCCTTGAGAAGTGTGTTCATGGTGTGTGTTTGCGTCCGTTAGTGACGTGCGATAAGTTAGTAATATATGTTTGTTTGTGCAGTATGTAACTGTGTGCGAGCATGTGTTTACCTGTATGCGTTACATTGTTGCCAGTTCTTGCCACATGTGTGTTTGTGTGTAAGTGTGCCGGTGTTTTTTCATTGTGTGTTTGTCAGTGGGGCTCTGTGGGCACATGTGACACAGGATATATATATATATATTGTGCTTTATGATACACACACATAGGTATTGCACATACTCACAGAGCACGGAGAGGGGAGCCTTGTCGCTCATGGGTTTTGGTGTCTCTTGTGAACATGCTCTGTTCAGGATTTCCTACAAGATGTGGCTACAAAACCAGTTCCAGACTCCTCTCTCCCCCTCTGCTCGTCTCTCTTCCTTTGCTTCCTCGCTGGCTCTTTGTCTTTTGAGAAAAAGCGAGGCAGACACTAAGCAAGAGGGAGAGAGAGAATTCTGTTTCTAATTTAACATGCTCTCTGGCTGTCCTCCTCCTGGGTCCTAGCTCCCCTCTGTGTTGAGGCAGGCTGCCAAATGCCTCTTTAAGAAAAACACATATTAAATTCATAAATAAAACTGTGCGCCTGTGGCTCACAGAGGAGCACAAGTTGTTGGTGCTGGCGTATCAAACAAAAGCTGCCCTTGCTTGTGTATTCGATTTTTATAACAAGCATCTCATAACATTCTTCGAATCAGGTCATTGAGTATTATTAAAGATTGAATCATGTATTAGGATTAATACAATATGAATAAAATCCTCTATGGTACATTGCTTCATTGATTTGCAGTCTGATAGAGTATATTTAATACATTATAATTGATGTAATGTCTGGTTTTGAAATAAATGGTTAACAAATTAAGATATTTCATCCTTTAAATTGAATATTTAAATAAATAAATATTAAATATATTATATCACAGTGTCTGCCTATTCATTTACATCAATAACACAACTAAAGCTACTACATAGATATATTAAGTTTACATGCACTCAAGTGCGTCTACATTTACACGGTTTCTTAGATTTAATGTAAAGCAGAAAGTTTGTTTTGTTGTTGGTGTAGGAGATTAGAGAAACCTTTTATTGCGAGGTCGAGTTCTTCCCTGATTTCTTGTTCATGTGCAGTACAGGGAACCTCGTTTCTAATTGACTTTTCATAAAACAGGTGGATTTGGATTTAAAATAACTCCATCCAAAGTCAAGCTAAAATTAACTAACACAAAGTTGCCTATAGAAGAAGGCTAAACTCAGAAACATTTGCTCTGTGAAGATAAGCTTGGCTCTATCTGTTTTTCTCTTCTCCATTGACTCCCATACATGGACTCTCACACACAGATGCTCACCCTGAACAACACACAACCAACACAGCATCTTTTAACACCAATATATCAATATTTTTGCTGCATAATATGCCCCTTGTAAACAGTTTGTTGCATAAATATTTTCCTACAATATCGACTCATGGTAGAACATGATTCAATCTTTTTATGGTCTTTCAAATGGGATTCAGGACACACACTGGTCTGGCATGTCTAGATAAACATGTAGTCTCCGTCTGCCTTTTGCAACTTAATCCAGGATGTTCGTCAATGATTTTTTTTTATAGCAACGTTACATATTTTTATTTGACAGAGCGGCTTCGTTCCAGCGATGCTTCTGAATAGATTTGCACAAATGCGTCTCTACGCGGAAGCAGAATGTGTGATACACGACTCTTACATGGACACATGATCAGATAAATGAAGTGAATGAATATGCTGAGTCTGCAATCGTCATGCCAGTACAGGTTTTCCAAAGAGACATGAACGGTACCTGACGTAGTGCAGGGTTTGAGCATCCAATCAGTTTTAACTGACATGGTTCTATATGCGATAGATTAGACCTAAATTTTATTTCTTTCTGAATCACTCCAAAGCTTTATTTCCTTGCTCTAAACCAAACTGCTGTGGTTCCTCTAATAATGCACCCGTGTCCCTCATATATATATGGCTTTTGTTTCTATCAGTCTCTTGGGGTTTTCATCGATTACAATCTCATTACTTTATCCGCTTCCACCTTCTTTGCTCATCTGTTGTTCCACCTGCCACGACTGGAATCGAATTGCTTTGATTGAAATTTCTGAAGTGGATTGGTAGAGATTGACAAAGTCAGCCATGCGGGAAACATCGTCTGCTCACCTATGTTTTATTCTTTTTCCAGTCTTGCTGGTGAAAACATAATATTTCCTGCAGGTTTTGACACTCGAGAA
The DNA here is from genome assembly GCA_900302695.1 of Helostoma temminkii. Taxonomy (NCBI): domain Eukaryota; kingdom Metazoa; phylum Chordata; class Actinopteri; order Anabantiformes; family Helostomatidae; genus Helostoma; species Helostoma temminkii. Next base: position 39,998 of record OMLM01020533.1, on the reverse strand, counting down.
CAACAATTTAAGTGCGAAATATAGAAAAGATGCGCTCAGGGAGCTCAGAGTGAAGATGAACAAAAGACACAGAGAAGTTTTTATAAATATAGGATTATAGTTTTTGTCTCCAAGGGCGGGTTGGTCATAAGTGATAAGTTGCTTTAATGTAATGGAGAAGCTCATTGGTCATTTCTCTGTTAGGGAGTTTGCAGAGTTTATCTCTCTGCTTTCAGCGAGGCCCCCAGTGTACCTTCATGTTGGGAGCTAATGATATCACTCATCATCCACAGACACTCAGTGTCTAAATGAATGTTTGCATTATTAAGGACTCTGACCCCCATGATACAGATCTAGCTGGTTATGTTATCCTTTGAGAGTAAAGAACTCCCCCTGTCCCTATAGTATCATCTTTGACGCCTGATACACTCTGAACATGATACTGTGACATTAGCACCATGACCTACTGACCTCACCCATAACACACATACAGAGCACACACATGTACCACCACCACAAAATAATGTGTTTGGATAAAAAAACTTTTTTTCAGAAAAAAATAAAAATGAAAAAGTGAAGCAATTTAAAGAGGTGATGCATTGGCACATAATGTCAATAGAAAAGATGAGTAGATATGAATCTACCAGCAAGCTTAAGGGAAACATAGGTGTTGTTGTTGTTACTGCTTTGGCTGTATGTGATGAGTGTTTGTCTGAAAACATCTTAACATCACTCTGCAAGGGTAGGTTGAGTTAGTATAGCTGGAAAACGAAAAACTACAATGCTAATTAATCAAATTAAATGACGTAGGCAGATCCTTTTTTTACATGAAGCCAAAATAGGCTAGTTGTTTCCCCCTGACTGTCTTTATGCTGGCAAACTAAATGGACTAGTGACTGGTTTTACGTTGTGGTTTACTATGTTATATCTTAATGTGTTAGACTGCTAGACTTTGCTTTTCGTGGCTGGGTGAGGTGACCTGCAGGAGTCTCAGCTGGATGCCCGATGGTGGCAACAAGACATCCGTTCAAAAAACTGTAGGTGCGCGGTGGCCTGATCTTGATACCTCAGGACAGAACCAGGCTAGATGATTGGCCTACTTAACATCTTTATGCTAAGCTATGCAAACTTCCCAAGCCGCATATGTAACTACATATTTATTGTACAGAAACTAGAGTAGAATTCATCTTAGAATAATTTTTGAAACCTTTTTAACATAGTAGCTCTAACTAAGGTGTAGGCTAGCTGTCATTGGCACAGGTTGTGTGGCGTTAATTAGGTTGCCATATTAGATTTTCAGCATGTCGCTCAATTGGAAGGGCAGTTGCCTTTCAACCCAAGGGTTGGCAGGTTCAGTTCCCAGTCCTCCTGTGGCTACATGCTGAGGTGTCCTTGGACAAGACACTGAAACCCGTAGTAGCGCTGTTCTATACATGCAGCTGTCCATCAATAAAGTATCAATTATGTTATGTATGAATTTTTCTGCAAACATTTAAAACTAAACCTAAAAAGTCAAAAGTTTGGACACACATTTTCCTTCAGTGTTTTTCCTTAATTTTTTATTATTTTTAACATTGTACATTATTATAGAAGACATCCATCTTATGAAAGAACACGTATGGGACCCAACCCAGAATATATTTTATATTTTTCCAATTCTTCAAAGTTTCCACCTTTTGCTTTGATGACAGCTTTGTCAACCTCGTTATGTAGTCACCTGGCAAGTTTTCCAACAGTGTTAATGGAGTTCCAAGAGGCTGCTTTTTCTTCACCCTCCAGTCCAACTCATCCCAAACCATCTCAATCTGATTTTGGGTGATTGCGGAGGCCAGGTCATCTGATGCAGAACTCCATCACTCCCTTTCTTGGACAAATAGGTCTTTGTACTGACTCTGTACCAACGGATTTCCACTGCGCCAGATAACCAGTGGTCTAAAACGTCAGTATTTCTGTTTTATTACACAATTCCAAATTTGTTTAGTCATAATTTTGATGTCTTCAGTATTGTACAATCTGTATATGTACAACACTGAAAGAGAAGGTGTGTCCAAACTTTTCACTAGTATTGTACATTGTATTTATATTGAATTCTATGGACTGCAAGGTTCTTAAGGTTTGCATTGCTTTCGTAAGTGCCTCTCAAAGTCCTGGGAATCATAGGGTGAAGCTGCAGTATAATGAGTAATTGTTTTATTTGCCTATACTTCAATTATGTCCAAATTACCCCATTTAATGAGCATATAACAATGGCTATTGTAATCAGAAGTTTCCCTCCCAGACTGTTGTGTAGAGCACAGACATCACTACAAATTTTCTCATATTAGGCTTCCCTAGGGCAGAAGCTAATATATGTCTGGTTTTGAGTTGAAGGGGGTTGTGATTGGAATAGTCCTGATCTATACAGCAGCTGGGAAAGTGTGGAAGACAAAATTGCCTGGGTGGTAGGGCACTTGAGACCATGGAAAACCTTAATCAACCTGGTGTTAGGATATTTTTCACAGGAAAATAATGACTTATTTATTTCCCTGAGTCAAACTGTGACTGGTTGTTAAACTGTAATAACATGCAAAGAGTCAGATCATAGCGTGTCATCTGCCGCCAAGCCGCAACAGCTTACATGATCGCTGATGTTGTGCAGCAGTTTGGGAACAGCAGCGTGTCATTGGAGTTTAGGTTGCAATGCTGTTCTTTAGCTATAATGAGCTTCCAGACTGATGAGCAAGTCTGAGACGTCTGGGCACTACAAGCTCTTATAAATCAGGGTCCGTTCTGAATTATTCAATACATCTTCACCCCAAGGAGATGTAGAGGGAAAAAAAACTGAGGAAAAGGGGGAAGAAACTGTGTGACCACCAGAGAAGTGAGACAATAAAGAGAAGATGAAAGAGAAAGGGCAGAGGTGAGCAACTGCAAGGCGAAGAAGCTAAACATGAAGGGGAAGATAAAGACAGATGAAGGGGGAGTTTGCTTTTCTCAGCATGGTTAAAAGGATTTTAAGTTCGACAGTGCATTTTGAGGCATAAGAGCTTCGTCTGATCTTGATTTTCTCTTTTTAGCCATGCTAACACTAGGTAATAGAGGCAGTCGATCCACCACTATGGATTGCCATTAAAACCCTAAATATTCACAGTCGTTGGAGGAGAAATGTTGACATTTGTAGTTTTTAGCAAAATACCTGAGTGGATTGGCCTGTAATTTGGTACAAACACACATAGTCCCAACAGGATGGATTCTACAGAGTTTGGATGGATAACCATTAAGTGCAGATATACATGAAGTGAAAAATACCTGACCTGTAGTCCATGTCATGTTTCTGGGTTACATTAAATGTTTTCTGTTGTCATTCCAGTGGAACTGGGCTGTTGTTGCATAAGGCCCTGCAAATCTGCCCTGTCCGCCACCTAGTGAAGCTTATATAAAATGAAATTGCAAGCTCTCATTTCAAATGAACATAAAAATAAGTCACAGGAAACCAGAAACTGTCAGAAACTGGACCTGTACAGTAAGACCAAAGAAACAACAATCTTTTGCATCTGCATTTACTAACAGCTAATGTTAGCTTTGAAGACTGGCTACATGGAGACATATGTAGTAGAAGAAATAGGATGGGTGGGACAAGCCTCACAAGAGCGAAGGTAAATAGTCTTGAGGTTGTTTTATTTCTCAGAAGGCCATATGAAATTTGGTTAGGGGCCTTTAAGTACCTATTTGCCATTATATCATTACATCCCACAAAGAGGCTTAACCCTCTGGGGTCTAGGGTACATGTGGCTGTTTTTGACTTCTGCTTTACTGTATTAAGAAGTTAGACCTAAAAAACATATAATCCATTGTGGTTTCTTCTTGTTGTTTGTGCTTGCTAGTACCATCAGCATGTAGAACGCCCTCAGCAGATTTGTCCCTTTTTTACCATTTCTTTCTGCAGCAAGAAATGAAAGATATTAGGGAAAATGCATCCCCAGATGCGGCTGTGTTGCTTATTTACTTATTACTTACTTGTTTTACTCGACCTATCAACACTATTTTCTAGATGTATAGAGTTTGAAGTCCGTACTTTTAACACAAGTTGAAAGCAGAGCCAGGCGGAGCTTCGTCTGGCTGCCACATTGTTTTAAAGCGGTTAAGCGATTTGGACACGCAGATATTGTATTATTTTAGTTTGAACATTCTTATTCACTGATAAAACCTGGTACCTACATTCCCGCAGTGCACTTGAAAGTTGGCAACAGTTGCAGATTTAGATGATGCAGTAGTAACACTGTTGTGTTCTGCTCAGCTTTCAGCTTCAACCTCCAACACTTCAGCCTTTTTGCCTTTTACTGACAAGCCTGAACTCTTTCTCCAGTTACTGATCTTTCAATATTTGATCATCTTGCAATTACTTCCTTCCAGGAACTGTTATTTGCTTTTCCTTCTCCTCTTTCTCAGAGGCTTTCTTCCATTTTGTGAATGTGGTACCCTCCCTCCTCAGCCAGGGTTGCTATGGTGATGTGAGTTTTTTTATATACTGGGAGCTTCTTCCACTGTTTTCTCTCTTCCCCTTCTAACTGTTTTTCTTTTGTCTTTTGTTTCTGACTGGCTGCTTTCCTATGCAGCCATTGTTTTCTCTTAGGGCTGAGGTGTTATCGGCTGTGTGTGTTTAATAGGTTTCTTTTGCACTGAAAGAGCTGGAGGGTGGGTGTGGTTGGTTAAAGGAAGGACAGGTATCTTTCTCTGTATCCTAAACTCTCCCATCACATTATCAGTTTACTCATTTTCTCCTTTTTATATCTTCTTAAATATTTTTTCTTTCCTGCCATCTTACCTTTATGGAGCCTCATACCTCCATCTCCTCACCTGTTCTCCTCTCCTTTCCCCTACTTTTGCACTTCCTCTTAGTGTCTACCTCAGCTCTTCACTTACTTCCACCCACATAACGCTGGCCTTCTCACCAGAGTGTGTGCACAGTGGTCTCACACTCGATGCAGTGTGTGAAGTTATCTGTGTATCTGTCAGGGTTTTGTGGGCGCAGCACGCTGCCTTGCGGGGAGGCGGAGATAGAGCGAGGAGAAATACTGCTGGAGAACACAATTTAAGAGAGTGAAAAGTGGAAAAGAGGGAAGCCCAGTCTAGTGAGCTGAGTCATAAAAGATAAGGTTAAAATAAAATGTATTTATTTCCTTTGGGGAGACTTGTTTGCTGGCAGCAGTGCAATTAATTTTACAGCATAAAAACAGACAAATAATACAATCGCAACTGCACAATAAAATACTAGTATATTTCTTGTATATAATGGAATAAGATTGGTAGCCTGCACATGGGATAATATTTATAGCTTCCTTAAGACACATCTGACACAAAAATACTATGTACAATCAAGGATTTTCAGCTCATGTCTAATCCCATTTTGAGTTTGGGCTTCATTGACTATTTGCAAAGCCGTGCTTCCTCCTGGCCATTCTCTTTTTTCACATATATACAGCTAATTGCGCAACCATGCACAATTGCGAATGGTTGTTGGTATTCAAACATAAAACTGTTAATTAAATAAATCAAAATCATTAGATTTTTCAAATGAAATGAAAGCCACATATGTTCTTATTCATATTTATTGTGTAGTTATTGGTCTTTGTAGTCAAATATTAGTAGAAAATGACCCTGTGGCTGTAGAAATGTCGTAGTTGAGTTTGTCTTACATGGGTTAAAGTTGAAAATGCGTAATTAATGGAGAAGCCGTGAGGAGTCTGTCTATGTGAGGTAACTGTATCTGGTCCCCAGTGTATCACGGGGCTGACACATCGAGTCAGACAAGCATCCACGCTCACATTCACACCTTTTCAATTTAGAGTCACAGATTAACTTAACTGCACGTCTTCAGAGTGTGGGAGGAAACCAGGATACCCGGAGGAAACACGCACACACATAGTTCCAACCCTGGATCTTGTTGCTACGAGATGACTGTGCTAATCACTGCTCCACCGAGCCGTAAGCGGCACGACATCGTGTAAAAGCTGCAAAAACATTTTATTTATTTTTTTTAACAATGTGGAAAAACAACATTGCTTTGGATATTTTGGGATGCGTTGTCCCATACTTGTTTTATTATTCTAGCATAAGGTTTGCTTTAAGTGATTTAATTTGAATACTTGGAAACAAGTGAGAGTTTGCGTCATAACCTGGTTTCGTGCATTTCAAATGTCGACAAGGAACTGATTGAATATGGAGGAGAAAAGCTGTAAAAAATTATAATCTTCATAGGATTTCTGTTTATGCGTTCAGTTCCTGACATTCCCTGATTGTAATCAAAAATTTAGTCAGTTTCACTTACAAAAAAACATTGTCGTGCAAATACCGGAATGATTGAGTATGTTTGATGGGATTTCTGCGTGTGTACAATATGTGTGTGTGTAGGGGTGTGTGTCAGGGATTTTCTTCTTTTGTTTCCGAATTAGTGATTATGCCTATTATTTGCTCTGCTTACTTCCACCTCCCACAGACACACGCGCGCATCACAGCATCACATCAGCGACAGACATAGCAGCATCTGTTTTGGCATAAACGATGGCTCATGAGAGACGGATAAAGAGAAGGAGATGTAGAGATGGATGGGAAGAGCTTAGTGTTAAATGAATAGCAGGATTTGTGTTAAATGGATGGCTACGCAGTGATTTAACGATTTAGTCTTCCAGGGGAACACAGCTGACTGCTGTTTCACTGTCAGCTTCGCTTTTGCCTCAAGGTTGAGAAAAGCCAAAGATTAGTAACATGCCAACTCAGTCACATTTTCTGATGATGAAGTAAGATGTGAGAAGAAGGAGCTGTGATTTTATGTGTGTGTGTGCAGATTTCCTGATACACTGTAATTATTATCCTCTTATATAAGAGGAAGCCCAGCGACTTACCTCCTTTGGTTAAAGCACTGGTTCTGCTAAATTACAAAGAAAACATATTTTCTCACTTACCTCAGATGGAATGTAGCACTGCAAATAGTTTTGGTTTCAGTCCTCCTTTTCCCCTGTTAAAAGTACAATCTGTTTGGACTATGCAGGCTGACGGTATTTCCAAAAAGTAATCCTCAATACCTTATTAATACAAAAGCTAAATATGGCTGCTTGGAAGATATCAACATGTCATGTGTGTCCTATTTGGGCCTCGTATTTACAACTTTATTCTTTTGCGTAATGACTGTGTGTGTCAGTGAGGCGGGCGTGCCTCGCTAAGTATACCTGAGGGAACTCTGACAGTGTGTCCTCGCTACAATATGTGTTTATCACTAGCGTGCGGCCCTGGCCTGCCCCTAACTCACTGTCCCAGCTCAGCGTCCAGCGCTAAGTGCTGAGACACAGTCATCCATCACTTTCACCTTCACACAAATAAACATTCACCCATACTCTCTATGCACATGCACCAGTGGAGGGAAGCACACAGTAAATGATATATGGGGATACTCACTGGCACTTTACAATGTAATATAAAGGTAAAAAAAAAACATACACACTGATTTTGAATTTGCCTAAACTCAGTTTAATTGTCCTTTTAATTGGAAACATTAACTAGGCAGATGGTCAGCTTTTTTACTATACATACACGTATTTAAGGAATTTTAAATAGCAAGCTGACACACATCGAGAACATTTTAGATATTTTAGGTTATTGTCCTTACAATTTCATTCTTGACTGGTTTGGTTATACCGGTGGTTAGTTGGTGGTTATGGCATGTTTGTTTGAAAGATGTTCCCAGACTTGCATTCGAGTTGACGTCAAGCTCTTTGGGAAACCGAGCCCCCAGGAACAGCACTGTGCTGTGATCAGATTTTTGTGCTAAGGCCAGTTTTGGTTTTGCAAGATCACATAACATACATGACCAAACTCTACAAAAAGAACAACTGTAAAACAACGGGGTGTTTTCATGGCATTTATTTACGCATGAAACTGATCCTAAACATTGGTACTGTCTATTCGCCATTAGGCAAACATGGTTCTGTGTGTGCTTTTAGTTGGTCAGCCACTACTGGGGAGAGTAACGTTGGTGTTGAATGTTCTCCATTTTACAGCAAGTGTAGTTCAAACTCTGTTATCCCTTTCCACCCTGCCATACTCTTCTCTTAAGATTTTTAGAATTTTTTTTTCTCCAAGCTATAAAACACTTCTACAAGCGTGATGTCAAGATCATACTTTGATAGTGAAGAACCAGATTTCTCTTCTTTAAATAATGCAGGGCCTCCCACACTCACAGCCATTGATAAAAACATCTAACTTTAACTTTCCCTTCAAATGAATTCATAATCTGAGATGTTCATACTTTTTATACATAGAAATACTAATTGTAAGTTCATTTTGTTTAGTTTTAGTACTTGAATGAAATCTGTTAGGTCATATTTCTGCAAAAAGAATCACAATTCTAAAGGGGGTTAACCATACGTACTGTATATGTAATTGTCAATATGTTTCAGTTGATTCAAAGATATTAAGTCCTAGCAACTAAATCAGTATTTTTAAGATAATATTTAAGAAATTCTGTGAAATTGTTTTTATATTCCTTATGTAACCATGATTTTTACCTGTTTTTCATTACCTTACAACACATGGGACAAAGGATGTGAACCCTTGTCCCTAGTTTCAGTAACCTGTGCTTTGTATTCCCAGTCATCCACACTGACCTTCTGTGACTTCTATGAAGTAAAAGAATGTTGAGTTTTCTTTTATGGAAAAACGTAGTGTATTCAGCAGTTACTTTTGTTTTGCCCCAAAATTTATGCAACAAAAAGAACCAGTAATGCACTGTACAGTCGTGTTTTGTTGGAGACAGGGTTGTGGGAGTACAAAAGGAAAAAGAAAACAAGATTAGAGGATAATAGAGAAATAAAGGTAAAAGAGAGCAGAACGTTTAAATGTGGTGAGGCAGTGATAGTTGCTGCTGGTAGCGCACCACTGCTCTGGGTAAAACAATAAAAGCCGATTCATGTCTACATTCCTGAGCTGGTTGTAAAACCTGCTTTCTCGCTTTAAACTCTCTGCCACTCTCTTTCCCTACATAGGCCTTTCTTCTTCTGTCTCTTCTTGTTCTTTGGGTGAATCCCAATTTTCTCAATCAAAGCGATCAGCTGCAGGCCATCCGCTAAAGGGATGTGTGAGTCTGGTAAAAAAAACCTCTGCGAAGGACTGTGTATCATCGCTTATCTCTCCCCAATCATCGGCCCTCGCTCGTCAAGGGGCATAATTTCTGGAGCGGGCGAAGATCGAGGAACTATTAATTCAGGAAACTTTTTTTTTCTTCTTTTTTTCTTTTCTATTTACATCTCTTCTCTACAGACCATTTCATAGATGTGCACACTCACACACACAGCCTGATCAAATCATACCCTGATATCACCTCCAAGTCCAGAACATTCCTCTGCATGTCTTTCTTTTACATTGTGTATTTGCGTGCATGTGTGTCTGTGTGGCAGTCGTGATTCACACATGTAGAGCCGAGACCCTGCTGTGAAATGTGAAAGTTGGGAAAGAAAGATCATTGTCCAAAATAAGAGACATTAAGCGGTTTTTGGCTGTGGCACAAGAATAACAAGTCATTTTGGTGTTTCCTTGGCTAGGAGGCAGAACAAAGCAGAGGGGATCTAATCAGCCTCATTTCTGCTTCATTCATGGTCTGGACTCACTCGTTTAACATTCCTCGCCTCTGCACTAGCATGAGACTCCCATCGTGATTTTGGCTGCAGCTTCATAATCTGATACAAACAGCTGTTAAAGTTACATCCCTGCACAGGATTATAACTTGCTGAGGTCCATAAAATATATTTTGACACACTGAGTTTAAATGTTGACCATACGGTGTACTTTGGTTTATACTTTGAGTGAAAGTAGTTTTCTGGAGTATTTGTACTGCATTAAAGGGCAGCTTCATTGATTTTCTTGCTTGCTTTCTATGATACTACTTTAGGCGTTCAGCTATACATTAGTTTTTGAATGGTAATAAACCTTCATATGTTGTATTAAAATATATCTCTGCTTCTAGGTGATCTAGCTTCTAGATCTTAGTTTTTCCATTCATACGCATGTACTTTCCAGAACTAAACAATAGGAAGCTTAACAATTGTTGAAGACGCCCTTTAAAGGGAAAGTCTAACATGTCAGAGTCAGTTTATTGTTCATGGCAAGGACTTTCAGTTGATTAATGTATTATTTGGCTCTGGAGGAGCTTTTCGAGTTGAACAAAATTGACAGTAATATAACGGTAACATTTTGTAAAGCTGCACTGCAAACTGAGGATGCAGTATTAAATCACTGCAGTTTTTGTTCTGTACTCAGTTCAGGCAGTGGTCCAACGCAACAGACAGGACAGAGTGTAGAAAATAAAACAAAACCTGTCACTGCAGGAGAAAAGAAATCTACTTTTGGCACAGCTGTTCCAGTCTTTTGTCTAGAGTTTGACTTCTTAATGGTCAGTGCTATGGCGCTTCTCTTTTTCCCATGATTGTGTTGGCTATCGAGAGCCAGTATTGCAGAGTTTTATTGTCACTGTAACCTGCGCCTGTATTCACTTCCTGGTTTAGCCTGTGCTTTGTCTGAGAACAGCTCTGCCTTAGATCACTCTGTTTTTATTATGAGTAAAACATACTCTGCATATGTGTGCATGCTTATGACCAACCTTAAATTACTGTCTGCCGATATTCACCCCTTCCCTCCCTCCTTCCCTCCCTCCACCCCCTTCTCAAATGACTCTTTCATCTCACTGTCATGCATTTCCCCTGACCGCACTTTATTCTTCACTTTCATTCAGCGCTCCCTCCCTTTATCCACTCTCTCTTTTCCTTCCTCTCTGTGGTTCCCTTGCTGTGCAGGAATTTCTACCCAGCTCCAGTCCACTAATCAATTCCCTCCAGAGTCGGCCGCTTCTCTTTCTTTTTACCCCACACCTCCCATTTCTTCCTCTCGTCCCTTCTCCAGCTCCGCTTCAATTTGATTTGCTTCATTTTCCAATTTTGAACACAACTTCACAGCACTTCTCATGTCTCAATGCTCACCTGTTTTTTTTCTTCTTCCCTGTCTATTCCCATGTTAGCACTCCTGCTATCTCTCAGTGTTATCTGCTGATGAGAATAGGTTCCTCCCCAAACCTCCAACACCCTTCCCATCCTCTTTTTCTCTTCTTCTCTTTTCACCATTGACTGTGTCTATTATGAGAACTGGTGGGAGGCTGCGGTGGTCCTCTTTAGTTATGGTTTGTTTTTATGTGCTGTATAGATAGTGATAGAGGCTGAAAGACTGGGGCAATGGGAGAGTAGAGGACGGGGCCAGATGAGAAACAGAAGGGAATGACAGAGTAGATAAAGGGAGTGGAGGTACTGGAACACAGGAAGCAAATTGTTAACTTCATAACGGTTTGTTTTACCTCCAATTTGACCTTCAGAACCACAGGGCTTAATGAATGAAATTAATCAAACCTCCAGAGATATTTCGCCCACATGAAGGCATACAGTGATGGAGGGAAGACTAGAGGAAGGCAGTGCCCTGTATTGGGGAGACGGGGAAAACCCCAGAAAGGTCCCTGTGTGGCGTGGGAACCATGTTAAAGCTACAGACAGCAGCCTGCAAAAAGCAGATGACTGAGCACACTGAACATGCTTTGTTAAAAAGCTTTCCAGGGAAAATGTATCAGTATTTAAATCATCCCTTTAGAAATCAAGCCTTTTTCCAAATTTTTCAAAATCAGAAAATCAGACAGATCTGATAAGTGATAAAATAGGCTGTTTCACAGTCACAATGCTCTTCAATTCTGCTGGGAGACAATCTGTAAACACAACGATGAAATATTATCACATTATGAAGCAGTTGTGATGAGAGCGTAACATAAGCTGAGCTCGTATTGCACCGCAGTCCACCTGGCATAAGACTGCAGTGGGGTTCACTGTGACTTGTTCCTACGTTGGTTTAAAAGTAAGCACTCATTCTTGGGATCTGCTTCTTTCATAGGTTTCGCTTGGTGGAAGCGTTGTGGGCTGTAGCAAGAACAGTTACATGCAATTATTAACAAAAAGCCTGTATGTAACCCAGAAACATAGAATGAACTAGAACAGCTGAGAGACAGATCTGGTTCCATTTTCACAAAATGTCTAAATGTAGCTTTAATTTAAATGTGTGGCTGAGTGCAGCATTAATGCTGTAAAGGAATGGTTGTTGGTAAAATTAAGTTAACCTTTTCAATAAAAAAAAATACATCTATTTCTGACCTAATCATTCTCCTATAGAGGTTTTACAGTCAGTCTCAGTTTACAAGGACACTAAATGTCCTTTTTACTTCAGCTCATTCCACTAACCATGCACCTGTGAAGCAATGATATTCCCTCAAAGACAAATACAGTGAGTAATTCGGAGACTGATGCAGACTTAAAGCCATCATGTGGTTCTCTCTTCCACCGCTTTTAATGTAACCCAGCAGAAGCAGGAAATGTTTAGTTTGCCATACCATAAAACAATAATATAATACAGCCTCGGATGGCTGCACAGTGATCAGTAAGCTACAGTGACCATCAGTAAGATACAGTGACCATCAGTAAGATACAGTGATTAGTAAGATACAGTGACCATCAGTAAGATAGTTACAAACAGTAAGGCTGATTTCCTGCAAATCTCTTGTGTGTAAACGCAATCTGGGGAACATTATAACAGCTGTTATAGGCCTTTACACAAACAACCAAGACTGTTTTTCTTGTGAATACACTGCACTCTCCCCCCTAATAACATAAGCAGACTTTAACAACTTCTTTGCATTTGTTCTGAAGTCCGATCCTCTTCAACATTTTCCCAGGACCCTAAAATGTCTCTTCAAGGTTTAAAGTAACTCATTTCAGTCACTACCGTTTCCACAGCTTAGGTAGCATTTGTGTGCACTGAGTCACTAACTTCATTACGGTTTTACTGACATAATGTACTTCACTCTGATCACATTGTGTAATTAATACAAGTGTTGACTGCTTTCCACAAGCATCAAAATTTTGGCATGAAAAGTTCTGGAGCTATTACCAGTGAATGGTTAGTCAGCCAAGAACAAAAATCTGGCTTTACTTTGTGCATTTTGTAATTTCCAATTTTTCCGCTTAAAACAATATGGTTTGAACTCAAAGTCATAAAAATTGTTTCCAACTATGTTCTTTCTTTATTAATTAACTCAGTATGTTTTTCGCTCAGAGCACTCTAGAAGTTCTTCTTTAACTCTTGTTGATCTTTAAAAGTAATTTCCTTCCATTTTACCATAAGTCAAATAAAAACATCTTTATTTCAGTGGGACACTCTTTCCTCCGCTTGCCCTTTATCGTCTCTTTCTTTTTTTGATTTGCACAGTACTCCCCTCTCTGCCTTAACCCCTTCTCCTCCCTCATACTCCTTGTCTCTGGGGCCTTTGGCTGGTATGTGACCTCCCTCTACCAGCTCTTACATTTCCGTAGCCCGTATTGCAGCGATTTGCACCAGTTTTCATGATCAAAGTGGAAGCTCTACGTTCAGTTGTATTTACATCCCAAAGAGGGTTAATTGAATCATAGCCATTTTCTCTTTCATCTCCGGATCCTCCCATCTTTTTTTCATTTTCTGTCTGGCTATTTGGCCCTGTTGCGGGGAATTTACGTCTCTGCACCGCTGTCAGTCCATTTCCTAACTTCATCTCCTCTCGCTTCGCTTCGATTTGCCGGCTTTGTCAGCTGAGTAAACAGAGCCAGTTTATCTAGTTGTTTTGACATCGGAGAGAACATCCCACAACTTCTATCATCTGCCTCTGAGGTCAGGGGTCATTATTTTTGGTTTTCCCAGGAGACCTCTGAGAAGAGACCACTGAGTTATGGTCTAACGGGAACAGCCCCTGCCTACGCAAAAGCAATACAGACAGGCTTTAAATAAAGTTACTGCGATGAGGTGCCAAAATAGTGTCCTATTGTGCTCCAGCACATCAAACTGCACAATACAATTTGAAACTGAAGCCTGCTGAATATGAAAAAAAGGGCAAGTGCTTCGCTGCTGACACAGAAATCTGTGATCCGATATGACTCGCTGTGTGAGAGGTGAGCGCTTTCTTTGATCAGCGCTGTCAGGACCACAGTGAGGGGAGGCATTTCAGAGGACAGCTTTGATTTATAACCTGGCAGTCTCTGCATATAGAAAGGAGATATTTTGGTTCAGTGGCAGCGTCACGTTGTAGAACGAATTATTTCTTTTACCATGAGTGTAGACCATAAATTGCTTCATCTGTTCTTCAGTCCCAGCTGAAGGAAAAAAGAAATCAGTATTTACCTCCTGTAAAAACAAATTCTTGTTGCCACAGAAGTGGGCTGTATATCATTTTAAAGCATTTAAAGTTTTATTTTCTGTTGACTTTATTTACAACCTTTAACCTCAAAGACACATAAATGTTAGTTACTGCTGTTAGAGTGCCTGTTGAATTGTGCTGTGCTGATTTTTGTGAAAGACTGGAAGGGCTGGTACAGATTTCTGACACACATAAGCAGCCCCCTGATTGTTTATCTCAGATGTTTAAATACTAATTTCTCTGGTAAAGCAGTCTGATATTGTAAAGATGTGTGTTCTTCTGTTGTGTGTCTCCTGGCTGCTGCTTTTTATCTCTTCCTAATCATGACGGCTTTACTATTAACTTTAGTACTTAAGTCCCAGACACACGCCACACTGTCCAGGCCTGAGAGGATCTGCAGCCACTCAGATAACACAAACACACACTCACATATTTGCACATCTGCACTTAAGCGCAAGTAGTTGTGTACATACATATACATGGACACACTTGCGTTTATTTAAATGTATAAATGCACACAAAACCAACATACACACACACACATATGAGTGGCCAAGAGGCTAACAAACTAACCACCTGCTATCAGAGCAGGAGAGTGTCTGTCTGTCTCAGCGCTGTCGTGTGTGTGATGAGTGAAGTGGAGCAGACATTCAGCCCTAATCAGTGGCTGTCGTTCTCTAATGGTTCTCTTAACTGTCCACTCTCGGCACTGCCAGATCTCCACAACAAACACAAGCTCGCACCACAACAGCAGACACACATGTAAACAAGCGTGATCTGGTCAAACATGCACATACACACACACACACTCACACAGTTGTTTGAAATGGTGGACACATTTCATAAAAACACTTAAAATCAGTTTACCAACCGATTCAAAAGATAATTTATGAGATATGTTTAATGCAGGATTTAGATCCACTCGTTTATGTTGTAATAGGCTATTAATGTTGATTTATTTTGAACGTTGAAATGTTTTAAGCTACTCAGAAATGCCAGGAGGAGCTGTGTCAACACTTTTTATAACAATAAAAACAGTTTACACTAGCTTGTTTCAATTTGTTTGCAAACAGTTTCTTTGTAATAAGACCACAAGTATCTCAATATAATGTGTCAAATAAGCAGAGGGTAAATGTCTGAGAATTTTATTAACCACGATGATGGACATTTTAAGCCCTAATTTAGTCAAAAAAGTGATTAAACTTATTTTCTTAATGATTTTAGTCATTTTTTACAGATGTTCTCGCTTTATTTCACTTTAGAGAAGGAGATAAAACATTCATCATAGTTCCAGCACTGAAAGGTCTGTGCTATGTATTTCAGTCACACCTGGCTAAGTGGTTAAAAAGCCAAATTAACATATTTTCAGTAGTCCTGTCTTTTCATATGTTTATTTTTGTTTCCATAATTCCTAATTCATAGTTGTATTTTATCTTTATTTTATCTCTCTCTCTATATAGATTAATATTTTTAGCAGTTCAATTTAACAGTTTAACAGATGAACATTTAAAACTTAATTTAGGAGACTAAACCGGTCAAGGCAGATGGCAGATTCTGCTGGAGTTTTCCATTCTTGTGCTGCTTGTTGGGTTTTCTATATAATTCAGAATAGTTTTATTGTCAAATTCTAAAAGGTCTGTACCTTACATTGTAAAGTACCTCAAGATGACTTTTATTGTGATTTGGCTCTATTTAAATAAAATGAATGGAAATCATAAGCAGATGATTTAATAGAGGAAATAAATGTTAGTTGCAGCACCAAAATAAATGTCATTGATGGTCTATGAGGAAAAACTAAACTTCCATTCTAGTGTTGAAGATACTTTACAAAGTATAAGTGTCAATTTATTTTTGATTATACTATTATAACTCTAACACAATGGAGAGGCATGGTGGAATAGCTGATAGCATTTCCTGTTTGTACTGCTGCAATGTAAAGACAACTGGATTATCTGTAGATTTTGAAGAAAAAGGAAAAAAGTTTGATAATTATACAATAAACCACTGAAAATAGTATGTAAAGGATTAAGAGAAACTGAATGAATGTAAGTTTTGCTGCTTGGAGGGTAAGTACGATTTTATTCCTTCATCGAATGCAACTAAATTTCCAGAAAATTTCCTCAAAATACTGAAAGAAGATAAAACAGATTGCAAAATAGCAGTTGTTTTGGTTCCTTCCCATCGTTTAGAGCGATGGAGAGGAGATTCTGCTAGATGAAAACAGCATTAGATAATCCCCGAAGTAAACGCAAACTGTAACAATAACAGAACCGTCATCACCGAAACTATTTGTGACACACACGCACGCACACACTTATATAGACGTGCTCACGTCTCCGTCCACAGTCAGTTCAGTGTGGGAATGTTTGTGCCAGCACCGAGCGTCTTGTGCTGTGTTGATGTTGTGATTATAGGGGGTGTTTAAGGTTGTGGATGACTCATCGCACACACACACACACACACACACTCGCTCACAGACACACACCGTGCACCGCAGTAATCTAGATAAAGATCATCACTCACTCGCCCTCTCCTCCTCCTCCCTTTCGTTCTCTGACAATGCTTACAGCTCACCAGGATTTATGCTCACCAGTTCACTGGTTTAAACATCTTTATATAAACGCTTAAATTCTAAATGTTGCTTGGGGAGGACGAATAACAGTCATAGCAAAGGGTCAAATTAATTGAAACCATTATATGTGCCACTTTTAAAGTGCTATATTATCTCCTCGCTATGTATGCATTTCATTAGAACTAAATTCATGACTTGCTGAGGTTTGTACGGCAAATTTTCTGCTCTGTTTCCGTCCCCACACATCGACTGTGTTTAGTTTTCGATCATGGGAGGCATGCCTAAACTAAAGGATTTATCGTTCCTCATGCTTGGCGCTTCTATTTTTCTAAGGCTCTTGTATTGCTTTTCTCCTCATGTTTTGGCCAATTGCGGATCACGTATTTATGTAGGCATGTATACACACTCCACATCACACCTCAGCTCTTATGCTTAGCTAAAGCCCCTGGCAATAACAACCAGTGTAAAGTATGTCCCCCTGACTGATTTCACATTTTTCTGACATCTGCTGAACACAGCAGCAGGTCCATTTTTCTTGCTTGCAAACAGAAGTCCATGAAAACAATTTTACTCTTTATTTTAAAACTGCTTTAATGCATGTTTTGAACACTTGGGTGGAGTGGAAGTGGCTAAAAGCACAGTAGCTGACATCACATTATCCTTTTAGCTAGGTGCTAAATGCTCCACTGTGTTTATCAGCTATATCCCAACTTTGTCTGTTGTTTCATTCAGGGCAGGTGGTAAACAATAGGCTAATATATATTCATCAATATGCAACATAAAACCAAAACAATTAGCTAAAACAATTTGAAAGACGCTCTTTAGGCTGAGAATTCTCTGTTGGTCTGCAACTACAAACAGCATAACTTACATTACACATAGTGATTTGATCCAGTGGAAACATGAACATTTTCATTTAGTTTAGTATAAAGCATAAATAATTTATTCTAATGATGTGTTGATCAGATAAATATTTTTTAAGGCCAACATATCTATGAAAGACATTTTTTAACTGTAACCACACATGCAGTTCTGATTTGTGTTAGTGTCAAAACATCACTTGAAAATGAAACCTGCAGACTTTATGTTTTTTTGCTGAGGTAATAGTGATGCCATCACACTCCAGGCACAAGTTGTCCTGTCCTAAGCAAAGGTGTAAAGAATGAGGAGTGTAGGTCCAGTACAGTATGCACCCAACCAGGCAACAGGTGAAACACCTACTATATGAAGATGACACTTCCTTAAAGTGTTTTTTAAGGAACAGGAACAGTGTATAGCTCCCTTTGGCACCAATGGACTCTTTTAAATGTTCCATTTAAACCAGGATATCAACAACTAGACTCTAGTCACTTTACAACATTTACTTGTTATGGGACCTCCAGGCAAAGGCTGTATTGTGGTGCTAGAGAGATCATTGTCACTATAATAATATTTAGAAGCCAAGATGTGGTCTATGTTCTGTCCTGTGTTTCTGCTCCCACCTGGGATACCTAAATCCACTTCACTGTCAAGCACTAAATCGGTTGTGTTGCTCTTCAGAGCCAAACAGACGAGGAGAGGCCACGTGTTGGAATGAAGGAAAGCAAGATAGGCATCACGGTGGACAGATGGAGGGAATGCGCCACCAAGGCGCAAACAATGGGAAAGTCCTTAGGGACAGATTTGTTCTGCTATGCTTCACTGTCCCCCTTTCTCACTTCTTCTCTGTCTACTTTTATTCCTCCTCTCTCCCTTCTTCTCTCTCTGTTTGACTTCTCTGGCTCGGATGTGATTTGTTTTGTTCTGCTATCTGTTGCTATTCTCAGGGGCTTGCTGGATACAAGGATGGACAGTGTGTATATACTAGCCTCGAGTGCGGCATCGCATCAACACTGCCATATCTGAGTGTGTGTGTATGTATCTGTGTGTGCGGTGGGCAGAAAGCGGTGGGGGTGGGGGGTCTTTGAGGAAAAGAAAAGGGCCAGAGAGACAGAGAGCTGGCACGTAGACAAGCGTGGCTTCACTCCACATTCACAAGACAATTTTACTATCTACTTGTTGACAGAAACTCTCAAGGCACCCTGGGAGTAGTCAGTCCTGAAAAACTCTCTGTGAAAATTCCTGCACTGGAAATGTAGTTGCTAACTCACAAAGTGAATGCCATTTTTCAGCAAGAGGAGCTCAGAGAAGTAATCTCTTTCTGGTGGCAGCCATTTTAGAGCCTCCTCTCTCCGTGGTGGCTTTGTGGTGCAGTCCCAGTTGATTAACATGTAGTCGGTAGCTGTGGCTGAGTCTCCCCACACTCTGTAAGCCACTGTGCAAAGACAAGACACAAAATTGGGTAATATATGACTCTGGACACTTGTGACTGGTTAGAATGCAGAACTTTATTGCATGTTGTAAATACAGTCCATATGGTTTTAATTTGCGTTACTTTTCGTTTTTTTCTGGGCTGCAGCGCAGACGCAGACATTCAGCCACAAGCATGCATACAGACATACATACAAACAGGCATAAATGAACATACTGTATACATAAAATGATCTGTATATGTACTGAAGTCTACCTTTGAGCTTTCTGGCTCCACTATGGTTTATTCCCATTGGCTGCTGTTGCATTTATTGCCAGTCATGGTCAATGTGCCCTTACTGAGTGGTTGTGTAGTCATTACTTTAATAGCCCACAGTAACAACTGTACATTAGAACTGAGGAGCCAGGATCTAAATGCTCTCTTTAATAGCTTTTTAACTCATCTACTGTATGTTGCTCTAATCTTGTTGTTTGGGCTTGGAAGAAACCTTCCAGGGTTGGATGTGGCCCATGCTGCCCCAGTTGGTGATCACTGAAATCCAGTACCAATAACATGTCCTGTACTGTGTGGGCATTGTTTGTTCTAAATATGATGTTGAAAGACTAATACATACAATACGCATGCAAAAAAAAAAAAATAGTGGA